>JBCEWE010000220.1:0-20000 GCA_039877035.1 Silurus lanzhouensis
AAAACATATTGACATTTCACCAGATACATTAAAACTAAAGTAACGAGTCTGTTTTGAAAATGAAAGAAGTAGAAAGTACAGATTTGTGTAGAAATGTAATGAGTGAAAGTAAAAAGTATGAAAAATAAATAGTGACGTAAAATATTGATATCAGAAAAATCTACTTAACTACAGTACTACTACAGTCCACCATACTGTTTAAGGTGGTGTTTAGTGCTTGAAACAGGGTTTAGTGTTTGAGGCAGGGTTTAGTTTTTGAGGCAGGGTTTAGTGTTTGAGGCAGGATTTGGTGTTTGAGGCAGGGTTTAGTGTTTGAGGCAGGGTTTGGTGTTTGAGGCAGGATTTAGTGTTTGAGGCAGGGTTTGGTGTTTGAGGCAGGGTTTAGTTTTTGAGGCAGGGTTTAGTGTTTGAGGCAGGGTTTAGTGTTTGAGGCAGGATTTGGTGTTTGAGGCAGGGTTTAGTGTTTGAGGCAGGGTTTGGTGTTTGAGGCAGGGTTTAGTGTTTGAGGCAGGGTTTGGTGTTTGAGGCAGGGTTATTATTTGAGGAGAGATTTAGTGTTTGATGTGAGGTTGAGTGTTTGATACGGGGCTTAGTATTTATGTTAAGGGTTAGTTTTTGAAGCTGGGTTTTTGGTTTGAGGCGGGGTTAAATATTTTAGGTGGGGTTTAGTATTTGAGGCGGGGTTAAGTGTTTGAGGTGAGGTTTTGTTTTTGAAGCTGGGTTTAGGGTTTAAGGTGGGGTTTATTATTTGAGGCGAGGTTTATTGTTTGACACAGGGTTTAGTATTTAAGGTGTTATTGATTATTTGAATCGGGGTTTATTGTTTGAGGTGGGTTTATTATTTAAAGTAAGGTTTAGTATTTGAGGTGGGCTTTAGTATTTTAAACAGAGTTTATTAAGTGACTGACTGACTGATCCCTGTCTGAAACCACATCCCTGTGTCCCATTCAGACGAATTTTTATTCTTGTCTTTCTGTTAAGCACAAAAGACTTTCTCAACTGAAAGATCATCACATGTATCTACACAGGAGTTTTCATTTAGTTTCCCTATCTTGCAGGGTGTGTGTGTGTGTGTGTGTGTGTGTGTGTGTGTGTGTGTGTGTGTGTGTGTGTGTGTGTGCAGATCTCCAGGCTCTGCTAGAAGACCAGTATACTGTGATGGAGAATTGGGGTCTGGTGTGTTTTGAGCAGAAAATCCTGCTGGATCCTGAAGTTTCATTTTTCTCCTACCAGATGGATCTCACCATGGTATTTTTGCATGAGATCTGTCATCAGGCACATGCACACACACACACACACACACACACACACACACACACACACACACACACACACACACACTTTAAACAGATTTTCTAAACTGTAGGGAAAAGTGAGGGTGAATAGAAGGATAAGTGAAGGTGAAGCTCTTCCACTTTTTTTGCTTTTCTCATTATCCTACACACCACACACACACACACACACACACACACACACACACACACACACACAATTCATGCTGTTAATTATTTCCCTCTCAGTGCGAGAGTGTGGGAGAGAGAAACAGTGAGACACTGATATTAACAGTTCATTCATCTTATTCTTCGGAATTAAAGCACAGGCTCTCATCTGTATCGACATACTGAGCTCCTCATCTGCTCTAAACCGAGAGAGTGTGAGAGAGAGAGAGAGAGAGAGAGAGAGAGAAAGAGAGAGAGACACTCCGTTAGTGTCTGATACAGTCTAATACAGTTTATTACAATGATATAGTCTGATACAATGGTGCATTTTGATACAGTCTAATATAGTGCTCCAGTCTGATACAATGGTGTAGTCTGATACTGTCTGATACACTTTAATACAGTCTGATTCAGTCTAATCCATGTGGGAGAGCGAACAGTTAAGGGAAAGGAAGAAAAATGGGGCAGCAACCAGTTTCAATGGAATCAGGTTCTTTTATTAGATTGTTGGCACTTTCGCTCGCGCACACACACACCACACACACACACACACACACACACACACACACACACACACACACACACACTTTTTTGTCTCTCCGTGTCTCTCTCTTTTTCTCTAGCATCCTTTTTTCACTTTTCTTATCCGCTCACTGCAAAAGAGAATGATTATGATGATGATTATTATGATTATGATATTATAATTAGACACATTCCCAACAGGTGTGTGACTCTGACCGCTTGTCTCCCCCTGGCTCCGCCCTTCATTCACAAACCAGCTCTCAGCCACGCCCCCACTGCCTCAAAAATACAGAAATACAGTCTGATCTAGTCTGATCCAGTGATACAGTCTGATACAGTCTGATCCAGTAATACAGTCTGATGCAGTCATATACAGTAATACAGTCTGATGCAGTCATATACAGTAATACAGTCTGATGCAGTCTGATACAGTCTGATACAGTAATACAGGCTGATGCAGTCATATACAGTATTACAGTCTGATGCAGTCTGATACAGTAATACAGTCTGATGCAGTCTGATACAGTCTGATACAGTAATACAGTCTGATGCAGTCTGATACAGTCTGATACAGTAATACAGTCTGATGCAGTCATATACAGTAATACAGTCTGATGCAGTCTGATACAGTAATACAGTCTGATGCAGTCTGATACAGTCTGATACAGTAATACAGTCTGATGCAGTCATATACAGTAATACAGTCTGATGCAGTCGGATACAGTAATACAGTCTGATTTTGAGCTCTACAGAAATGCACTGGTCTGTTTGAGGAACTTTGTGATTTTTTTCTTTTCTCTCTCAAATGGTGCCTCTTCCCTCATGTTCTCCGACACTCTGTGTTTGAAGTATAATTGGGTGATTTCCTGAAGCTCCTCTGAGGTTTACACTCTACTGTAATCAGGGAAGTGAAACCGACCTGCCGACTCTGCAGAAGAACGACTTGTCAGAAATCCACCTGCATGCAGCGAGCTGTGTGTTTTTCTGACAACACTAACAACATCGGATCTTCATCAAACCATCACAGATCATCTGCGTTCCTCCTAACGAGGACTTTCGGCGAAGCCACCGTCTGTCTCTCAGTCCCACCGAACCCTGAACGAGATCACGTGACCGTCTCTCCCTGCTAATCAGCTCAGCGATTTTTGCTCCTTCTAACTGGCACGTATTAAATGTGATTGATGACAGAAAGCATCGTTTAGACTCACTGTAACGTCCAGATGGAGCGAATTCACAGCACAGAGAGACGACGTTTCTCTCCAGGACCATTTCAACTCAGACTGGATCAGGGCCTGCATGGGAAGTAGCATTAAAGAGAGAAATTAGCTGTGTGTTCATGTGTGTGTGTGTGTGTGTGTGTGTGTGTGTGTGTGTGTGTGTGTGTGTGTGTGTGTGTGTGTAGGTAGGTTATTGTCTGGTTATTAATGGTCCATCTGCTGAAGCTGCTTTGGTGCTGAAACTGACACTGTGGAAATTTCAACACTGATCCAAAACAGAACAAGAGCTTCTGTGCTGCTCCGCATTGTATCTGTCTACTGTCTGTAGAGCAATCAGAACATCTCTCAGGTAAACAGTGCAGATGCAACTTAGGCAGAAGATTATCTCTAACAGGTTCGGTGTCAGGATCAGTACCAGGTTCTGGGTCAGGATCAATTCCAGTAACTGGGTCAGGTATCAGTAACAGAATCTGGATCTGGCTCGGTAACCTGCTCTGAGTCAGGATCAGTATCAGGTGCTGGATCAGGATCAGTCATGTGACCAGGGGTCAGGTGATCCAAAGACAGCACAATACTGTTCTAAAAATAAAATATATAACTCATGAATCATATAGAAATATGACTTTCACTTCCACCAACGGAACCTGAGGAGTGACGTTCTTATGTTTATATTAAAATCATCACTTTCTTCTGATCTGATCATCAGCACTGAGGTGTTTTTACCCCCAGAGCGGATTTTGAGCAGAAACGGTTTCCATGCTCCGAATACAGTACAGGAGTGAAGGAGAAGATGGAGATGGAGGTGAGTGCTGGAGAAGCTTCTCACTGCAGGAGCGATGAGGAGGAGGAACGCGTTGGAGTGTTGAGGGTTCAGTAGGAACTTTCCTGAGTGCAGATTCAGCAGAGATTCTGTCCGAATGCTGCTGTGACCGAGGAAGCAGACGTCTGGATGGAGCTGCACATTTTCACCAACTCCTCCCTGCTGGTGCTCATGTGGCTGCTGCTGGCGGACGGTGCGTTACGAGGCCGTGGGGTGGCAGGACGTCAGATGGAAGGCTTCAGTTTGGGGTTTATGGAGGAAGGAGTGAATGAACAGCTGCTCTCTCTCTGTCTCTGTCTCTGTCTCTGTCTCTCTCTCTCTCTCTCTCTCCTCTCTTCTCTCTCTCTCTCTCTCTCTCTCTTTTTTTATTTCTCCCAATCCCCTCCTCAATATTTTACTTTCCCTCCCTTTTTAAAATAAAAACAGGGAAATCTATTTATCCTCTCTTTTTATTCAATTTTATATTGCTCCATCTCTCTCTCTCTCTCTCTCTCTCTCTCTCTCTCTCTCTCTCTCTCTCTCTCTCTCTCTTTTTATTCTCACCCTTTTAAATCATCTCTATTAAATATCCCTCTCTCTATTTCTTATCATTTCTCTTTCTGTTTCTACTCTTTATCATTATTTCTCTCTCTCACTCACTCTCTTCTCTCTATTTCCAATTATTTCTCTCTCTAGTTCTCATATTTAATTTCTCCCTCTCTCTCGCTCCTGTTATTGTCTTGTGACTCTTCGGTGTTCCCCTGTTACGTGTGTTGTTTCAGAGATCTTCGCTCGAATCTCCTCCTGTTCTCTAAAACTCCATCGTCTCCTTCAATGTCTCGTTTTTACTTCTCACAAAAAATAACAGACCCAAAAAACAGCCCTGGTTTCAGACAGAGAGGAAGAGGAAGAGGAAGAAGACGTTCCCTGATGTTTTCACAGTGAGACGGATTAATTATAAGTAATGACACCCTACATTAACTCTTCTGAGTCTGTGTGTGTGTGTGTGTGTGTGTGTGTGTGTGTGTGTGTGTGTGTGTGTGTGTGTGTGTATGTGTGTGCAGAAACAGAGGTTCATAAAGTCTCACTGCTATGTCTCTCTCTCTCTCTTTCTCTCTCTCTGTTTTTTTGTCTCGCTGTCTCTTTCTGTCAAATTTTTTTTCTATATCTGTCTGTCTCTCTTTCTGTATATCTCATTCTGTCTGCCTATCTCTCTTTATCTTTTTGTTTGTCTCTCTGTCTGTCTTTCTCTCTGTTTCTGTCTGTCTGTTTGTCTGTCTGTCTTTCTCTCTGTCTCTCTCTTTTTCTCTCTCTATATATGTCTGTGTCTATTTTTTTTCTGTATCTCTTGTTGTGTCTACCTCTCTGTCTCTTTGTCTGTCTCTCCCTCTCTCTGCCTGTCTCTGTCCATCTCTTTTTCCATCTGTCTGTCTGTCTGCTTGTCTTTCTGCCCTTTCTGTCTGTCCATCTCTTTGTCTGTCCTCTAACTGACAGTGGTCTTTATTTCCATCTCTTGGTCTCTCTGTATTTTTTTCTCTGTCTCTCTGTGAATCTCTCTCTCTCTCTCTCTCTCTCTCTCTCTCTCTCTCTCTCTTCTCTCTCTCTCTCTCTCTCTATTTCTCTCTCTCTCTCTTTCTCTCTCTCTTCTCTCTCTCTCTCTTTTTTCTCTCTCTCTCTCTCTCTCTCTCTCTCTCGTTTTCTCTCTCTCTTCTCTCTCTGTATCTTCTCTCTCTCTCTCTCTTCTCTCTTCTTCTCTCTCTCTCTCTTTTTTTCTCTCTCTCTCTCTCTCTCTCTCTCTCTCTCTCTCTCTCTCTCTCTCTCTTTTGTCCCCCTCTTTTTTATAACACACATTTCTTCGTCCAGATGTGTGGCAGATGTTTTCTCTCAGATCTCATTAGCAGTTCTTTTTGTTCTAGAAGCTTCAGTAGAAGAATTTCAGTGATGTGTGTGAGCTGCACATCTTCATTCTGCACTGACTTTAATCATCATGGTGATCAAACTCATCGACACTCATCTACTCGTCTCTCACACACACACATTCGTCTACTCGTCTCTCACACACACACACACACACACACTCGTCTACTCGTCTCTCACACACACACACACTCGTCTACTCGTCTCTCACACACACACACACACACACACACTCGTCTACTCGTCTCTCACACACACACACACTTGTCTACTCGTCTCTCACACACACACTCGTCTACTCGTCTCTCACACACACACTCGTCTACTCTTCTCTCATTTACTTGTCTACTTGTCACTTTCTCATCTCTCACTCACTCGTCTATTTGTTTTTTACTCACTCGTCTATTCGTCTCTTATTCTCTCTTCGTCTTCTATTTGTCTCACACACACTTATTACTCAATTATTACTCATCTTTCATTCGCGTGTCTTGTTGTCTCCCACTTACTTGTCTACTATTTATCTGTCTACTCGTTTCTCACTCACACACTTACTCATTTCTTACATACTCGCCTACTCATCACTTATCACTCATCACATGCTTACGCCCAGTCAGTTCTCACATATTTGTCTTTTTGTCTCATTTGCTCGTATAGTCATCTCTCATTCAACTGTCTCATTGTTTTTCACTTACTCATCCAGTGGTTCCTCACTGGCTTTACTTGTCTTTCACTTGGTTGTATAGTCGTCTTTTATTTGCTCAGGAAAATTCTCCAACAGAATCCACGAACATCACCTGAATGAAGGTGTGTGTGTGTGTGTGTGTGTGTGTGTGTGTGTGTGTGTGTGTGTGTGTGTGTGTGTATGTGTATGTGTGTGTGTGTGTGTGTGTGTGTGTGTGTGTGTGTGTGAGTGACCTTGGTCTGAGTCGTGTCTGAAGGCAGACAGGTTTATTTTGTCCTCCTGAAATCAGTGCAGTGAAAATAATGAGTAGCCGGTTTGGCAGCGTGACCAGGGGCTGGACCTGATGGACATTTAGCCTTAGGACAGAGAGAAAGCGGGAGGGAGAGAGAGATAGATAGAGAGAGAGGGGGAAAGAGAGAGAGAGGGATAGAGAGAGATAGAGGGAGAGAGAAAGGGAAGGGTAGAGAGAGAGAGAGCGAGAGAGAGAGAAAGAGAGAGTCAGCAGACCAGAACATTTGCTGTCAGTCAGAATCTGCTGCACACACACACATTTTCCAGAGAGCTGTTTTTCATATCTGGGTCTCAACCTCAGGGTCTAACACACACACACACACACACACACACACACACACGTACACACACACACACACACACACACACACACACACACACACACACACACACACACAGTATATGTATCTGTATCTGTATCTGCATTTGCGTCTGCTTTCTGCATCTGTGTCTACTGTGTCTACTTACTGTCCATCTTGAAGCTTCACCTCAGCATCTGGCTATATCTGGAGCTCCACACTGTGCTGAGCTGAGATGAGACCTGAGAGATGAGACCTGTCTCACTATAGCTGTTTGTCTCCTCCAGTCTCCTGAAAGTGTTTTATTTCTCCGTCTGCTGTGGAATGAACAGATGGAGAAAGTGACCAGTTTCCCTCACGGCCTGTTTTACAGGATTATTTGTTGACGCACGAGTGCGGAAACACGGCACGGGACGACCTGTGGAGCTCATTTTCACAGGTGAGACTTCTACTGGAACATGTACAGAAATGATTGATTCTCCACATGATCCTGTAGAAACCTATGTTTCTTTCAGGTGAGCAACAAGAAACTGTACAAATGCACACACACACACACACACACACACACACACACACACACACACACACACACACACACACACACACTATTCTGAAAATTCATTTCCATCTGCAGTCTGAACCTTTTTTTTTCATTTTCACTGCAGTTCTGGCTCTGAGAGGGAAAGTGATTCTGATCCTCCATCAAAAATCTGAGAATGTAATAAAGTCTGATCAGAGCAGACGGTTTAAAGCGTAGCAGAGGACTGAAGTGTGTCTGAATTATACACTGTGACGTCTAACACAGGAATCAGTCACGCATCTCTGAGGTTCCTGTCAGACCTGAAGTTTCAGTTTGGAGGAAGATGGGCACATAGTATTCTAGTCTGCTTTTCTAAGACAAATTGTACTGTCCTACACACAAAATGTCCAATCTTGGAAAGTCTAAATTCAGTACATCCAGATTCAACATGTAAACTTCAGCATGTAAAGCTTCAGCTTGACCAAGTTTCAACATGTCCAACTTCACCACATCCAGCTTTACCAGGTCCATCTTCAACTTGTCCAAGCTTTAACATGTTAAACATCAGTAGGTCCAGCTTTAACTCATTCATGCTTCAACATATCGAGGATCAATACATCTAAGCTTCAACTCATATAAACTTCCATAAACATGTCCATCTTTCATTAGTCCAAGGTTCATGATGTCCAATTTCAACATGTCCAACTTAAACTTGTACAAGTTTCAACATATCCAAGCTTCAGCATGTCCGGATTCAACTTTAACACATGCAGCTTTGAAATGTTTAGCTTCATCACACACTGCTTCAGCAAGTCCAGGCTCAATACCCTTTCAGCTTCAACAACTCAACAACTTCAAAGCATCCAGCTTCATCATGTCCAGCTTTCTGAAAAATGACCACATTAATTTTGTTTTTTGATAAAAAAAACCTCATCAGCTGGAATCCCTTAACAGTCTGCAGAGTCAGACAATGAGCTCTCAGCATTAGCGTCGCTAATCTGGTGAAAAATGTCTCCTTAATGAGATTACCTTCCACGAGGGAAGTGTGAGATTCATTTAGAGAAACCGCAGGAGAATGCAGAGCCGTTAGCATCTTTTATACGACCAGCCTGCTGCTGCTCTGGATCTGTTTTCTAATAACTGATGTAGCATCACCTCTGGTCTTCTCAGCTTAGTGCATGTGTGTATATGTGTGTGTGTGTGTGTGTGTGTGTGTGTGTGTTTACTATACTGAGGTATTTAGCAGAGATGACGCTCAAGACACATCATTATCATCTTAGTCACCGTCACCATCATCACCATCACCATCATCATCATCATCATCATCACTATCATCACTATCATCATCATCATCACCTTCATCACCATCATCATTAATATCACCACTATCACCGTAATCATCATCCTCATCATCATCATCACCACCATTATGATTATCACCATCACCATCATTGTCAGCATTATCACCACCACCATCATCATCACCGTCATCACCACCACCATCATCATCACCATCATCATCACCATCATCATCATCATCATCATCACCATGAATTTAAAGCAATAATCTAATGAAAGTGTTGTTTTATGTGACTCTGATCAGTGTTAATGTGGAGCTGTGACTCGGATCAGTGTTGAGGTGGAGCTGTGACTCTGATCAGTGTTGAGGTGGAGCTGTGACTCTGATCAGTGTTGAGGTGGAGCTGTGACTCTGATCAGTGTTAATGTGGAGCTGTGACTCTGATCAGTGTTGAGGTGGAGCTGTGACTCAGATCAGTGTTGAGGTGGAGCTGTGACTCTGATCAGTGTTAATGTGGAGCTGTGACTCTGATCAGTGTTGAGGTGGAGCTGTGACTCAGATCAGTGTTAAGGTGGAGCTGTGACTCAGATCAGTGTTGAGTGGAGCTGTGACTCTGATCAGTGTTGATGTGGAGCTGTGACTCTGATCAGTGTTGACGTGGAGCTGTGACTCTGATCAGTGTTAAGGTGGAGCTGTGACTCAGATCAGTGTTGAGGTGGAGCTGTGACTCTGATCAGTGTTGATGTGGAGCTGTGACTCAGATCAGTGTTGAGGTGGAGCTGTGACTCAGATCAGTGTTGAGGTGGAGCTGTGACTCTGATCAGTGTTGAGGTGGAGCTGTGACTCTGATCAGTGTTGATGTGGAGCTGTGACTCTGATCAGTGTTGACGTGGAGCTGTGACTCTGATCAGTGTTAAGGTGGAGCTGTGACTCAGATCAGTGTTGAGGTGGAGCTGTGACTCTGATCAGTGTTGATGTGGAGCTGTGACTCAGATCAGTGTTGAGGTGGAGCTGTGACTCTGATCAGTGTTGATGTGGAGCTGTGACTCAGATCAGTGTTGAGGTGGAGCTGTGACTCAGATCAGTGTTGAGGTGGAGCTGTGACTCTGATCAGTGTTGATGTGGAGCTGTGACTCAGATCAGTGTTGAGGTGGAGCTGTGACTCTGATCAGTGTTGATGTGGAGCTGTGACTCAGATCAGTGTTGAGGTGGAGCTGTGACTCTGATCAGTGTTGATGTGGAGCTGTGACTCAGATCAGTGTTGAGGTGGAGCTGTGACTCAGATCAGTGTTGAAGTGGAGCTGCTGGACTCGTGTTCCTCTCCGTCTGTCTGAGAGAAGATCAGCAGCTGCTACTCACTACATTAAACACAGTGGGACACGGTGACGGAACAGACAGCTGCAGTTTTACCTCTAATTTCCCTCACAGGACTCGAGACTGATTTACATAAATCGAGTCAGAGTCGATTCAGAGTCAGTTCTAATAAATCAGTGATTCAGAGACGATTCTCATAAAGCGCATTGTCAGAGTCTCAGCGTCAATCTCCAGCATCTCCAGTTCTTGGTGTCTCAGTGTCCATCTCCAGCATCAGCTGCTCAAAGTCCATCTTTCACTCACTTCTCTTATTATTTACTACTTTACTCAACACCATCTGACCTGCACGTCCACATTTCCTGCATGATTCACTGCAGTTTCAACATGTCTAATCTTCAAAATGTCCAATCTTAAACATGTCCAATCTTAAACATGTACAAGCTTTAACATGTTCAAGCTTCCATATGTCCAGCTTCAACACCTTTAGCTTCAACACATCTATGCTTCAACATGTCCAGCATTATCATGTCCAGCTTCAACATGTCCAAGTTTCATCACAGCGGGACACATGGACAGATCAGACAGCTGCAGGTTCACCTCTAATCTGATCTTGAATTCCTGCTGCATTGATGTTATTACTGCAGAGCCTTCACACACTGTTCTATCACATCTGTCATATCTGTATAACTGGGTCGACTGCTGGGTGATTGATGTGAGCCACATGAACTTTATGAAATCCTCGTTCTGTTATTGTGTTCTCAGACGCGTCTCCTGCTGCTTTCTCGAACGGATTCGATCTTCAGATTCGCTGCTGTGAGTCGTTTCTCTGTAGGCATCAAGTGACCTTTGCTCGAGATCCTCTAGATAGATGAGCAGATGTTCGGTATCACTGAGCATTAACACCAGCATTGGGTTTAGAGTCCTGTGTGACTCGTTACTGTGGAGAACATCATCATTCAGTCTCTGAAGTTCTCATATCCTCATGTGAGGATAACAGGTGTAAGGATGTGTGTATGGAATAGTACTGATAGAACTTAATGGATAACTTGTGGTGTGTGGGGTGTGTGTGTGTGTGTGTGTGTGTGTGTGTGTGTGTGTGTGTGTGTGTGTGTGTGTGTAGATAAGTTAAATGTGATCCCTAATAGGATCAGAAGGTTACTGAGGGAACATCAGCATTTACTGTGTCTTGTTTTGTGCTCCAGGCCATGCGATGGAAGGGAAGGACCTCAACATAAAGGAGGTGATGGATGGCTGGACTCTGCAGATGGGCTACCCTGTGGTCACCATCACCAGGAACCAGAACCTGGAGAACACACTCACAATCAGCCAGGAGCACTTCCTGTACGACAAGGACGCCAAGATCCACCACCATCAGCTCTTCAACAAGAGGTACCAGTCCAATTTTAAACTGTTCTGGATTTTATTCTCTCGCTCTTCTGGATCTCTTCACACATTGTGGTGGATCTTGGTTTTTTTCTTTTTACATCCTTTCATCATGAGAAATTTCTGTTCAGATTTGCTCAAGTTTTACTTTTTCATTTCCGTCTGTCACTTCTGAAGGCGCTGCTGCTGAAGTTTTCTTTTTTGCAGCTCTGATTTTTTTCTGCTCACTTCAACTTCAAGTGTGAATAAGTTGATAATTACACACACACACACACACACACACACACACACACACACACACACACACACACACACACACACACACACACAGGAATGTAATAAGAGTTGTTATTAATTAAATGTTCAATGAGCAAATTGTGTTACACTTTGTGCTCACTGTTAGAATGAGGTGTGTGTGTGTGTGTGTGTGTGTGTGTGTGTGTGTGTGTGTGTGTGTGTGTGTGTGTGTGTGTGTGTGTTACAGGTTCGAGGAGAGACACTGCAGATTTATACACATTGCAAGTGTGTTTAGATGGTCAATGTGATCGTGCTGAACCTCATAAAATCTCTGTGGATCTCATTATCATTGAAACTGAGGTTTTTTTCTCAGATGTTTAGATCAAATTGCGAATGTTTTTGTACATCATTTAATCGATTGTGTATAAGCGTTTACGTTCATGTTGATCAGAATATATTCTACTGGTTTCACCTGAATAGTTTTAACCCCTAGAACATCTCAGCATCAGTTCACTGTGTATGTCATTGAATGTCATCTAACATTTCTATTAAACTTTTATTAGTAAATGTGTTGAATTGATGAATCTTGAACGTCACTAATGAAGGCGAGTGAACGACATCAGATCGACCAATCATGAACCAGTTCTCTAAAACAGGTCAAAGGTGAATCTGGTGAATCTTCAGTTGGAGAGTGAATACAGACAAAACACAGAATTATACATTCTGGAAATGGATGGACAACTAAGAAACAAACCTACACTTGTACAGTAAAAGTGTGAATCCTGTTCGGTCTCTTACAATCAATATAAATCCAATATCCAATCAAATAAATACATTTGTGCTGAAACTCATTGTGCATTTTTAATCATTATAACACAAACCGTAGTTTAGATGAAGAAATTCTGAAATCCTGTTGTCTTACTGACAACATGAATAAACATTTTGATGTTTGTGTTTGTGAACAATGGCAAAGGGACTTTTCACTCTGATGGGAATGAGATGTTCACTGACACAAATACTTACTTCTAAAAGACGAGAAACAGTGGATTCAAAAAAAAGTTCAGGCTTTTGCAAGAAATTCAATATATTGTGCTGTTTGTACACAATTGATTAAATGATAACCGTAATAGAGTGATGGAGTGATACAGTGATGGAGTGATGAAGTGATGTATTAATATAGTGATGGAGTGATGTATTAATAGAGTGATGGAGTGATACAGTGATGGAGTGATAGAGTGATACAGTGATGGAGTGATGTATTAGTAGAGTGATGGAGTGATGTATTAATAGAGTGATGGAGTGATACAGTGATGGAGTGATGTATTAGTAGAGTGATGGAGTGATGCATTAATAGAGTGATGGAGTGATACAGTGATGGAGTGATGTATTAGTAGAGTGATGGAGTGATGTATTAATAGAGTGATGGAGTGATACAGTGATGGAGTGATGTATTAGTAGAGTGATGGAGTGATACAGTGATGGAGTGATGTATTAGTAGAGTGATGGAGTGATACAGTGATGGAGTGATGTATTAGTAGAGTGTTGGAGTGATGTATTAATAGAGTGATGGAGTGATACAGCGATCGAGTGATGTATTAATAGAGTGATGGAGTGATGCAGTGATGGAGTGATACAGTGATGGAGTGATACGACGATGGAGTGATGTATCAATAGAGTGATAGAGTGATACAGTCACACAGTGATGGAGTGATGTATTAATACAGTGATAGAGTGATACAGTGATGGAGTGATGTATTAATACAGTGATAGAGTGATACAGTGATGGAGTGATGTATTAATAGAGTGATGGAGTGATACAGTGATGGAGTGATAGAGTGATAGAGTGATACAGTGATGGAGTGATGTATTAATAGACTGATGTATTAATAGAGTGGTGGAGTGATGGAGTGATACATTGATGGAGTAATGTATTAATAGAGTGATGGAGTGATACAGTGATGGAGTGATGTATAAATAGAGTGATGGAGTGATACATTGATGGAGTGATGTATTAATAGAGTGATGGAGTGATACAGTGCTGGAGTGATGTATTAATAGAGTGATGGAGTGATACAGTGATGGAGTGATGTATTAATAGAGTGATACATTGATGGAGTGATGAAGTGATACAGTGATGGAGTGATGTATTAATAGAGTGATGGAGTGATACAGTGATGGAGCGATGAAGTGATACAGTGATGGAGTGATGTATTAATAGAGTGATACAGTGATGGAGTGATGAAGTGATACAGTGATGGAGTGATGGAGTGATACAGTGATGGAGTGATGTATTAATAGAGTGATGGAGTGATACAGTGATGGAGCGATGAAGTGATACAGTGATGGAGTGATGTATTAATAGAGTGATACAGTGATGGAGTGATGTATTAATAGAGTGATGGAGTGATACAGTGATGGAGTGATGTATTAATAGAGTGATGGAGTGATACAGTGATGGAGTAGAAAAGTGATGGAGTGATTGAATCTGATCTTTCTCTTCACATTTAGTCTTCTCGTTTATTTATAGAGACGCACCGAGTGGGACGTATAGACGAGGAGACATGGTTGCTAGGCAACATCAATCAGACGGGCTACTTCAGGGTGAACTACGACCTCCACAACTGGAGGCTCCTGATCCAGCAGCTGCTGATCAACCCCACAGTACGCAGTTCCTTCTTTCCCTCTGCTCCACTTCCCCCTGTGTGTGTGTGTGTGTGTGTGTGTGTGTGTGTGTGTGTGTGTGTGTGTGTATCACTGCAGATCAGGACCGAGTCTCTAACTCGAGGGAACGAGTGAAGACACACACTGACGCTCGTGTGGAGACCAGGCCCAAGGCCGAGTGGCAGCTCCACACTGCGCTGAAAAAGAACAAAAAAAAACCGAGAGAGAAAGTGAGACGAACAGATGAGTGCAGGTCCATGTTTTCTGCTTTTTCTTTCTTTCTCTTTTTCTTTCTTTCGCTCTCTCTTTTTCTTTCTTTCAGCAAAATGATCCTGTAGGGTTCACCCTTTAGTTCCACCCACCAGCTGAACATATTAAAGAAAGATTGATGGAGAGATGGAATGATGGAGAAGGATGAGTATTGGAGTGAGCGAGTGATAGAAAGGGATGAGTGATGAATTATGGAAAAGAAGAGAGAATTATGTGATGTCCTAGCATGATGGAGAAATATGAGTGATGGACAGAGTGATGGAGGGAGTGATAGTGTAGCGAATTTAGCTCGCAAAAAGGGAAATATTTATGAGTAATTATAACGGGTTATAAACGGGTCATAAATATTTAAATTAAGTTGTTGAATTAACGGTAATGGAATAAAGGTTACAATAATTTGGTCTGTTCGTCCACCAAACAGACAGTATAATCTTTATTAATTCTACAGAATGGGTCTCTCTCCGGCCGAGAAAGACACCCCCCCCCCCCCCGTTTACTTTATACTGTACAAGTAATAGAGCATGTAGTTCAGATCAAATATTGCACTCAGAGACAATACCTTATACAAAATACGCCGTTTAATGAATGAGACAAACACAACATAGAAGTCACTACACAAACATACATAAAAGAGGAAAAAAAGTAAAAAATATGTAAAAGGAGGGAGAAAAGAAAAAAGGAAGAAAGAGAGAGAAAGGAAGGAAAGGAATGGCAATTTTAACTTCACATTGACCACAACCTAAATGAGAATCATCAAGAAATTCAAATTCACCCTAATAAAGGGGCTCGAGATTAATCACGCATTTAAATGGTCTTTAAAACGGTTACTTGCATTGGCGTTTGCTGAACAAGAGTCCAGATGTGGTGGATAAAGGAGATTTTTCGAGTCCGTTAGAAGGCAGTTAGAAGTTCTTCCAGGTTCTCCTGAAGATCAGAGTAGGAGAGGTTCTTGAAGGTAAAGCTTGCCGGAAAATCTGCCTCAAAGGGTTTGAGTCCTGTTTCGAAGAAGAGTTCTTGAGCCATGATTGGTGGGGTTCAGGACATTTTAAAGGTCTTTGGTGGAATGGCCAATGCCAGGCATTAACTTTCTTTTTTTTTTTTTTTATCAGAGATACATTAATAAACCTTTAAAGTGTAGTTTTTGTTGATACACACTATTGAGTTAAACACTATTGAGTTAAACACTATTGAGTTAAACATTATTGAATTAAACACTATTGAGTTAAACATTATTGAGTTAAACACTATTGAGTTAAACACTATTGAGTTAAACATTATTGAGTTAAACACTATTGAGTTAAACATTATTGAGTTAAACATTATTGAGTTAAACACTACTGAATTAAACACTACTGAATTAAACACTATTGAGTTAAACATTATTGAGTTAAACACTATTGAGTTAAACACTATTGAGTTAAACATTATTGAGTTAAACACTGCTGAATTAAACACTATTGAATTAAACACTATTGAGTTAAACATTATTGAGTTAAACATTATTGAGTTAAACACTATTGAGTTAAACACTATTGAGTTAAACATTATTGAGTTAAACACTATTGAGTTAAACATTATCAAGTTAAACACTACTGAATTAAACACTATTGAATTAAACACTATTGAGTTAAACACTACTGAGTTAAACATTATTGAGTTAAACACTATTGAGTTAAACACTATTGAATTAAACACTATTGAATTAAACATTATTGAGTTAAACACTATTGAGTTAACATTATTGAGTTAAACATTATTGAGTTAAACATTATTGAGTTAAACACTACTGAATTAAACACTACTGAATTAAACACTATTGAGTTAAACATTATTGAGTTAAACACTATTGAGTTAAACACTATTGAGTTAAACACTACTGAATTAAACACTATTGAATTAAACACTATTGAATTAAACACTATTGAGTTAAACATTATTGAGTTAAACATTATTGAGTTAAACACTATTGAATTAAACACTATTGAGTTAAACACTATTGAGTTAAACACTATTGAGTTAAACATTATCGAGTTAAACACTACTGAATTAAACACTATTGAATTAAACACTATTGAGTTAAACATTATTGAGTTAAACATTATTGAGTTAAACATTATTGAGTTAAACACTATTGAGTTAAACATTATTGAGTTAAACACTACTGAATTAAACACTATTGAATTAAACACTATTGAGTTAAACATTATTGAGTTAAACATTATTGAGTTAAACATTATTGAGTTAAACACTATTGAATTAAACACTATTGAGTTAAACACTATTGAGTTAAACACTATTGAGTTAAACATTATTGAGTTAAACACTACTGAATTAAACACTATTGAGTTAAACATTATTGAGTTAAACACTATTGAGTTAAACATTATCGAGTTAAACATTATTGAGTTAAACATTATTGAGTTAAACACTACTGAATTAAACACTATTGAATTAAACACTATTGAGTTAAACATTATTGAGTTAAACATTATTGAGTTAAACACTACTGAATTAAACACTATTGAATTAAACACTATTGAGTTAAACATTATTGAGTTAAACATTATTGAGTTAAACATTATTGAGTTAAACACTACTGAATTAAACACTATTGAATTAAACACTATTGAGTTAAACATTATTGAGTTAAACATTATTGAGTTAAACATTATTGAGTTAAACACTATTGAATTAAACACTATTGAGTTAAACACTATTGAGTTAAACACTATTGAGTTAAACATTATTGAGTTAAACACTACTGAATTAAACACTATTGAATTAAACACTATTGAGTTAAACATTATTGAGTTAAACATTATTGAGTTAAACACTATTGAGTTAAACACTATTGAGTTAAACATTATTGAGTTAAACACTATTGAGTTAAACATTATCGAGTTAAACACTACTGATTTAAACACTATTGAATTAAACACTATTGAGTTAAACACTACTGAGTTAAACATTATTGAGTTAAACACTATTGAGTTAAACACTATTGAATTAAACACTATTGAATTAAACATTATTGAGTTAAACACTACTGAATTAAACACTATTGAGTTAAACATTATTGAGTTAAACACTACTGAATTAAACACTATTGAATTAAACACTATTGAGTTAAACATTATTGAGTTAAACATTATTGAGTTAAACATTATTGAGTTAAACACTATTGAGTTAAACATTATTGAGTTAAACACTACTGAATTTAAACACTATTGAGTTAAACACTACTGAGTTAAACATTATTGAGTTAAACACTATTGAGTTAAACACTATTGAATTAAACACTATTGAATTAAACATTATTGAGTTAAACACTACTGAATTAAACACTATTGAGTTAAACATTATTGAGTTAAACACTACTGAATTAAACACTATTGAGTTAAACACTATTGAGTTAAACACTATTGAATTAAACATTATTGAGTTAAACACTATTGAATTAAACACTATTGAGTTAAACATTATTGAGTTAAACACTATTGAATTAAACACTATTGAGTTAAACACTACTGAATTAAACACTATTGAGTTAAACATTATTGAGTTAAACACTATTGAATTAAACACTATTGAGTTAAACACTATTGAGTTAAACATTAGTGAATTAAACACTATTGAATTAAACACTATTGAATTAAACACTATTGAGTTAAACATTATTGAGTTAAACACTATTGAGTTAAACACTATTGAATTAAACACTATTGAGTTAAACACTATTGAGTTAAACACTATTGAGTTAAACATTATTGAGTTAAACACTACTGAATTAAACACTATTGAGTTAAACATTATTGAAATAAACACTATTGAGTTAAACACTATTGAATTAAACACTATTGAATTAAACATTATTGAGTTAAACACTACTGAATTAAACACTATTGAGTTAAACACTATTGAGGTAAACACTATTGAGTTAAACACTATTGAGGTAAACACTATTGAGTTAAACACTATTGAGTTAAACACTATTGAGGTAAACACTATTGAGTTAAACACTATTGAGTTAAACACTATTGAGGTAAACACTATTGAGGTAAACACTAGGCTTATATGAAAGGAGAAAATACATACAAGATATGTTTATGTCATATAGAATTTGGAACCCTTTATTTATTATTTAACTAATGAAAATGCTCCCTTTCGGGTGTGTGTGTGTGTGTGTGTGTGTGTGTGTGTGTGTGTGTGTGTGTGTGTGTGTGTGTGTGTGTGTGTCTGGGGCCAAGTTTCGAGAGTGGGTGTTTTTATTTTGGTTCAAAAGTCCCAGTGACTTTTTGTCTTTGTGTCCTCCGGGGTGGGGGCATGACACTGTGGTATGACCCAATATAAGTGTAAACTGTGGTGCCTATCCTGTGAGCAGCTATGCAGATGTTGAGGGTTAAAAGGAATGCCTGGGACATGAAGTCTAAATGACCCTTACCCAGATGTTACAATAGAGAAAGACAAGTGATGAGTGATTAAGTGATAAAGAGGAAAGATGAATAGAGTGATGAAGAGTGACAGTGATTGATTGATGGAGTGACAGAGAGAAAGAAGTGATAAAGAGGGATAGAAAGAGATAAGTATTGAACTGAGTGAAAGAAATGGATGACGATGGAGCGAGCGATGCAGACAGATGAGTGATGGACAGAGTGATAGAGAGGGATGAGTGATGGACAGAGTGAATGATAGAGTTTTCAATGATTCTCCAGGAACACACAGAGCTTCATCCCAACTCACAATCCGGTTCTATTACATCCAAAAAAAAACCCTCCTCTACCTGAAATAACCTGCCCCAACAGGGATTCTGTACTGCACAGACTGAACCATTTTCCTCTCTAGAAGGGGGTGTGTATATATATATATATATATACACACACACACACACACACACACACACACACACACACACACACACAACCCCTCATCCTGAACCACACCATCCCTCACTCTCACTGTCACATTGTTATACTCCACATCATTATTAATCCCCTCAGGAGCTGCAGCGTCCTCTCTGTAACACCTCCACCTTCATCATCTCCACCATCATCAACGAGGTCTGACCCTGAGAAACGAGGTCATATAAAGCATGTGAGGCGCATACGCTGGGAGGTGGGGGGTGTTTTAAAGGGGTAACAAGAATGAGGTC
>JBCEWE010000220.1:25000-52500 GCA_039877035.1 Silurus lanzhouensis
GAGATGCAGATGTGCAGTGATGGAGTGATGTCCTGTGTAAAGGAAAACACTGTTAATTACATAGTGTGTGTGTGTGTGTGTGTGTGTGTGTGTGTGTGTGTGTGTGTGTGCCACAGTGTTTTATCACAGGATGTTGGCAGCTCCAGAGAGAAAACGTCACGTGTGTGTGTGTGTGTGTGTGTGTGTGTGTGTGTGTGTGTGTGTGTGTGTGTGTGTGTGTGTGTGTTTGAGACTGCATGTGGAAGCAGTGATCAATGTTGCATGATGCTGAGATTAAAAAATTTGTGTGTGTGTGTGTGTGTGTGTGTGTGTGTGTGTGTGTGTTCACGTTCATGTTCATGTTCATGTGTTTGTTTGATCAGAGTGCTGTGGTGTGTGACACTTTATGAAGTTATGGGAAAATAATCACAACACACTTTCTGGATTATTCTCTGACAGCATTGTGCACCTCATAAAACTTTTATTGATGATGGAGAAAAATAAATACATGAATATGAGCACCGGGAGTTTTGAGGTTAAGAAGCTGCTCTGAGGATTTTTTGAGACGTGAGGATTGAGGACTGATGTGTGAGGGATGAATTTTAAGGTGTGATTCTAGCTTGAAGCATGAGGAATGAGGTGTGAGGCTTGATTAAGATGTGAGATGTGATTCAGGTTTAAAGCTTGTTTGTGGTGTGAGCTTTGAGCCTTAATTGAGGCGTGACAGCAGAAAGATTTTAAGTGGGAGATTTGAGATGTGTGGTTTGAGGTTTAAGATGTGAGGCTTGAAGTGTGAGGTGTGACATTTAAGGCGTGACATTTAAGTGTGGAATAGAATAATTGAGGCATGAAGCGTGAGATGGAAAAATTGAGGAGCTTTGAGGTTTGACGTGTGAGGCTTGAGGTTGTTTGTCTCTCTCAGCTCGCATTTTTGCTCCACCCTGAAACACATGACGGACGTGGGTGCAGTAAGCGGTCAACCTCCAATTTTTTTAACTCGGGTTCCAGCTGCAGTTAGTGGCGTGTAAAAGTGGGCATCGGTGCCGTGCACCCTGAAGAAACCATTTTCTGCTCCATAAACCCTGCCGCATTTCTCTTTCATCAGCACGTCTGCGGCGGAAACGACGAGTGAAAGCGAAAGCGGTTTGGGATCGGGATCGAGATCGGTCACACTTTAATCCTTGAGCTCTCTTTCTATTTGCGCGAGAGCTGAAAGCCTGCGCCTGCACCCTGCGTTGCTCTCACGGCTCCGGCAGGAATCATGAATTTAAATAGGCCTGCTTTTTTTCTTTCCTTCAGCCGTGGATGCTCATATTTTATTTATTTCTGATATTTGCTCCTGTGGGAAAATCTCTCAGGGTGAAAAAGTCTCGTTCTCACACACCATCACACATCATAACGCACCTTGGCTTCCACAAATAGCTCCTATAGTAATGCATAACTAGTGCTTTCACCAAAACCCACATTTAATTAAAGATTCAATACGCAATTTATTTTCTTATTTCTACAAACAATCTAAATTTAACACTAAATAGACAAAAGTTGTGTCGGTTTTGTCCCATCCCACAGTTGTCCCATGCCATGTCCATTCAATCAAGAATTAAAAGGGAGCAACGAGGTAAACACGGGTCAAGAGGGTTAGTTTTCGTACAGACCGTGCTACTGAGTGTTTATGAAGTGCTATCAAAAAGGATCGAGTCAAATTTTGTAACACGCCAATAGATGGCAGCACAAGGCTGCATGCACAGTCACAGGGAGCACCGACCTTCACAAGTCAGTGTGGCCAAAAGACATGGTCCTGTGTACATCTGGAGAAGTTCAGCTGGTGCTATTCAGACCACATGCGCACTCTGTCACCAAGCTCTCTTCACAAGTAAGTTTCTCACCAGAAACTCCATGATCTCACCCTCAACCCTAAACCACCCTACTTGCCAGATTTGGCTCCTGCAGACTTCCCCCTTTTCCGAAGATGAAGATCCAGCTCAAAGGTCACCATTTTGACACCATTGCGGAAATCGGCGTAAAATCGCAGAAGGTGAAGATTTCCAGGAGACATTCCAGAAGAATGCTGGGAGCACTGTGTTGCTGTGCAAAGGGGACTGAATTTAAGGTGATAGTGTGAAAACCACCTTGTTCCTCACAATGTGATGAAGGTTAAAATGTGTGTAATCGAAAACAGGTAATCAATTAATCAGTACGCTGGCGAATGAGAGCATGGAGGAATAGAGCGTGGGTGGTGGAGTCTATGCCAGCCAGGTTGGTTTGTGTGAGGAAGAAGGTCAGGTGACAGGAAAAAAATAGATTTTACGGCAAAACAAAAACTATACACACTGTATGATGATTTATAATGATTATGTGTGTTACCTCAGACACATCAGAAGGGAGAAAAATCAGATTTGTCGTTTGACTTTGTCACGGTTGTTAAGACTCGGGAAATTCAATACAGAGAAAAAAGCAGTCATTCAGTTATCCGGCAGCTTCGCGCTAATCTCTAACAGCAATCTCAGAAAATCTCAGAAAATCTCAGAAGAGCTTCAGATCTAAACCCTGCCTGACTAAACACGTGCTTGGATTCAGATGGATTTGAAAACTTGCTGTGATTTTTACAGCGCAGGAAAAACAGAAAACCTTCTCGCTGCTTGTTCGATTAGCGGCTAAATCAGCTCGAGGTGAAATGTGGAAACAGATTAGAAACATACAGGATTCATGTAGTGGAAGGACTACTGTTTCCTTTTCCACACACTTTATCCTGAGATTTGTCTCAGAATGGAGGTTAATGGTTTGTGGAGTTATGAGCTAATTTAGCGTAGCATGTGTTGTGGTCAAAATGCTTGACCTGTTTCGGTCCCGTGAAGGAAGGTAAATTAGCCCCTTCGGCTAAACCAGGTGTGTGTGTGTTCACACACAAACATGCTGCGAAGCTCTAATATGTGTAGAAACGCCAGACGCCAGACGTGTAGAAACGAGGTTCGTTTGGCTGGAGTTTGAGCGGAAGTAAGGAAAGATGCGATTACTCGCTCCGTTTGAATCGATTGAGCGATTAGCCGAGTGTCAAATTGCTTTAGCAAGCGCAATGTCAAAGAACATCAGCATTCCAAAAACGATACGGCTAATTAGCGTGGCGGTTACGGTCAGTCAGTTTGTTAATCAGGTTAACACCACAACTCTGGTCCTGAATCCTTCACTCTGATTGGATAGAAATAAAAATAACCGCAAATCCGAAACAATTTCTATAAAAAGGGCTCACTTGCGGCGGCTCATCCCACGGATACGCCACATAAAAGTGTGCCATTAGGGATGTAGTAAAGCTTCAGAGATGTTTGTTGAATATTGCATGGAAGGAGTCTCCAGTGTCAGAGCTTTGAGCTAGAGGTACAGCTGCAATATTTCAGAATGAAGGACGGTACAGTGGTGTGGTCTCCCAGGAAAGAGAAAATGAGAGACTTCTGAGTGTTTAATGGATATAATGCAATAAGATCTGCAACTGGAGTTGGAAACAATACATTTAACTATAAACGGGTAAAAAACTGCATTTACCTTTTTTTTACATTGCACAGATGCCGCTCAAGAGCTCAGCAGGGGCAGCTTCTGATCAGAAGTCCAAATGTCTTAACCACTGAGATACCACCTCCTTACAACAAAAGTGGAACTGACCAGCCATATGTTGTTCTTTCCCAAACTGTTACCACAAAATTAGAGATGCACAATTCTAGCCGATGTTTTTGAATGCTGTAGTATGTAATTTCCCTTCACTTGAACTAGGAGACCCAAACCTGTTCCAGCATTACAATGTCCCTGTGAACAAAGCAACTTCATGAAGATATATTCCAGACTGGAGCCCCCTGGAGTCTTCTCACCTCACCTACATCATGTGACTTTACTAACACCTTGATGCTGAAGGAATCTCCATAAAATCTGGTGGAACATCTTCCCAGAAGAGTGGAAGTTATTATAGAAGGACATGGGGACTCAATGTGGAATGGGATGTTCAAGAAGAACCACAAAGCAATCTTATGGTCAGGTAGCAAACCTTTTGTATATTTCACTCTTTTCCACTTTGGGTTGCGAACAGTGTGCTCTGTGTGTGTGTGTGTTTTGTGTGTGTGTGTATATCTCAAAATCTGGAGTGTGTTTGCAGTAAAACTCGATAACGTGCTTTTATGCGTGAAATCACAACAATGTTTCTTGCCTCAATTAATTCCCGGTCACATTAAATAAAAAAACGATCTGCCGTATAATAAATAAAGCGAACTTGAATGCGAGTGTGGGTTTTTTTTTTTATTATTATTATTTTAATTAAACTGATAAATATCTCCGCCGCCTTGTCGAAACGACGTGTCAGGTTTAAAGGTATGAACGTGCAGCAGGAGACGAACAGGATAACGGGCAGGGTGCGTGAAAAATACGCCGAGTTAGCGGTTTATTCGTTCAGAACGGCGGATTAATCAGGGACCTGGCGCAGATGAATTCGGTTATTAGAGTCTGAGTTGCGGCATGAACATAAATTGTGTTAATGGGTTTCTGTGTAAAAAAACAAACAAAAAAAAATGTCAGTAAGTTATTTTCAATGCAGTGTGATGGAGATGAGGACCGGGGCTAATTTGCAGGTGGGACAATTACCAAAGTGGGAAAAAAAAAGAACATTAAATGTGTTGCGAGTTGAAAAATTGTTCGATTTACATGTTTTTTTTTATTATTGTTTAAAAAATCTCTCCAGAATGATTTTTTTTTACACACGAGACTGAAAACAGCACTAAAAAACTCAGGGTAGTGTGAGATTACATTTAGATACGGCATCATTCACACGTTTTAACGTGCTGAATGTGTGTAATGATGAGGCAGGTGGAATCTGTGGAAGTAAGAATTGTTTCATTTCAGACACTCAAACGTACAAACTCGTAAAAAACAGGAAGAAAACTAGAGTGAGACACTAAAGACTCCTTTCATTAAAGTCAATGAATGTTTGGAAAAACTTTATTAAGCACATCATCCCTGCAAAAGAGTTGTTACTAAAGAAATGGATTGTGATTGGCTGGAAGGAGTGCTGGTGTAAATAGTGGCTTGTGATTGGCTGGAGGTTCAGCTGTAGGCAGTGGAATGTGATTGGTTGGAGGTTCAGGTGTTAATAGTGGAATGTGATTGGCTGGAGGTTCAGGTGTGAGAAGTGGAATGTGATTGGCTGGAGGTTCAGGTGTTAATTGTGGAATGTGATTGGCTGGAGGTTAGGTGTAAGTGAATGTGATTGGCTGGAGGTTCAGGTGTAAGTGAATGTGATTGGCTGGAGGTTCAGGTGTTAATTGTGGAATGTGATTGGCTGGAGGTTCAGGTGTGAGAAGTGGAATGTGATTGGCTGGAGGTTCAGGTGTTAATTGTGGAATGTGATTGGCTGGAGGTTTAGGTGTTAATTGTGGAATGTGATTGGCTGGAGGTTCAGGTGTGAGAAGTAGAATGTGATTGGCTGGAGGTTCAGGTGTTAATTGTGGAATGTGATTGGCTGGAGGTTCAGGTGTGAGAAGTGGAATGTGATTGGCTGGAGGTTCAGGTGTTAATTGTGGAATGTGATTGGCTGGAGGTTCAGGTGTGAGAAGTGGAATGTGATTGGCTGGAGGTTCAGGTGTTAATAGTGGAATGTGATTGTCTGGAGGTTCAGGTGTGAGAAGTGGAATGTGATTGGCTGGAGGTTTAGGTGTTAATTGTGGAATGTGATTGGCTGGAGGTTCAGGTGTGAGAAGTAGAATGTGGTTGGCTGGAGGTTCAGGTGTTAATTGTGGAATGTGATTGGCTGGAGGTTCAGGTGTGCGAAGTGGAATGTGATTGGCTGGAGGTTCAGGTGTTAATTGAGGAATGTGATTAGTTGGAGTTTCAGGTGTTAGTTGTGGAATGTTATTAGCTGGAGGTTTAGGTGGGAATAGTGGAATGTGACTGGTTGGAGTGTCAGGTGTTAATTGTGGAATGTGATTGGCTGGAGGTTCACAGGAAGTTTTTGTCAGCTAAGTCAGCATTCTAAATGAATGCGCTGCTTATAAACAACTGTAACCATAGTAACATCAAGAGTATGAACATGTTACCTAATGACCTTACTGAGTTTTGCATATGGTGGAACTTATAAAATAAGGAAAATAAAGCGTTATTTTGATCCATTTGGTCAGTTTTGCTCTCTGAACATTTGAACTACTCAACGCTGGAAAGTGACCATGGTGTAAGGTGATAACCCACGGTTAGGTGTGAATGTTGCTTCACCTCCACATCATGCAGGAACATCCTGGAACACCTCAGGATAATTATTTAGCTAATCAGCATCATCTGACCATCCAAGGATCTGGAAGAACGCTGTGGAAAACTTCACTGCAGCATGTGGAACGGCGTAAAACGAAAACGAACAGAAATCTCCTGCACGTCTCCGGTTTTAAAGTTTCACCGTGTTCTTTTTTAATCGATCGTCCGAACCGCTGAGGCAAGAAGGGAAGTCTAACGAGAGGCAAGAGAAGGCTGAAGGCTGAAGCGTCGGCTCTCCAGAATAAAATCGTTGGAGCCTCACTTTCAGCTCATTAAAGAACAAAATCAATTCATCCGGAACGTCCGGCAGATGCTCGCGCGAGATTGCGTTCAGAGGTGTTCCTCTGCAGGGTGTAATTTCTCCCTCGAGGGGCTGAAGGAAAAAAATATCCGGAATTTACACTGCGACTAACGTCACTGAAGTCATGGAGTTCGTTTGCGTCGGAAAAAATTCCCAGTTACTTTCACCATATTTCAGTGATATATTCAGTATATTAAAAAAATGGAATTCCTGTTGAGGAAAAAAACCTTCAAACTTAGAAGAATTTTTTTCTCTTCTAAACAGCAGGTTTAAAAAATATATTTCCCTTCACTCATTACGTTGTTGACACGAGCACAAGCTGATTATCAGCTTGGCTCGAGCCATTAGCGCAGCTTTAGCCCTTATTGATCGACAGGAACAGAACGGTGTGAAAAGAACACGGATGGAAGCAGCAGCATGGACCGCGTTTATATAAGTTCCTGCTCGGCTCGTTAATTAGTGACACGTCCATCTGGGAATAATAAAAACAGCCCTTTATGAGCGCAGAATCCGGACCGGGTGTATCCAGTCAATCTCCCAGCATGCTGTTCTGTAAGCGGACACTTTTCAGATCTGGTCTGTTTCACCTGAAAGTATGTTTGAGTTTCTCTGTGCGACGAGCGGAAGAGAAACGTGACAGAGCTCCGAGATATTTACAGACGTGTCAGAAAGGAGTCTCAGGTGCAGGATAGATTTCAGACACTTTCCCCCCATGATTCTGTCACATGGTTCATTCGGTTTTAGATTCAAGTTTTTCCGCGTGATTTTATGCGTTTGCATCTACAGTCGATTCTTTCACACGAGTCATTCGTTTGTACATAAACGAGACACGTTTCTTTTTCATGTGATTCATTTATTTTTATTTGCGATTCTGAAGCACAACTTATTTTACTTTTCAGTATTTCATGCTATTCCTGCATTTTTACCTGCAATTCTTTTAAATGGTTAATTTCACGTGTCATTTGTTCACAAAATGATTTTATTTTTTTATCTGACTCTTTTCAATTCATCTGTTTCCACGTGATCCTTTCACATTAGTTTGTTTTCACGTGCGATTCTTTTACATTTGTTTCACATGCTGTCTGTTCACATTCTTTTATTTTCACGTGCGATTTTTTCACATTCTTTTGTTTTACGTGTGACCCTTTTACATTCTTTAATTTTACATTGGTTAACTAAATTTCACGTGCCATTCTTTCACAAAATAATTGTATTTTTATAGCTGATTCTTTTCAATTCATCTGTTTCCACGTGATCCTTTTACATTCGTTTGTTCTCATGTGCAATTCTTTTACATTGTTTCTGTTTCACATGCAAACCTTTCGCTCTCTTTTTTCCACGTACGATTCTTTTACGCTCTTTCGTTTTCACGTGCGATTCTTTTACATTTGTTTCACATGTTCTCTTCTCACATTCTTTTGTGTTCACTTGCATTTTTTCAAGTCTTTTTTAATTTTCACATGCGATTTTTTTCACATTCTTTTGTTTTTTACGTTCGACTCTTTTACATTCGTCCGATTTCCCCTGCTATTCTTTTGTTTTTATCAATTTTCTTGTGCAATTCTTTTCCATTTTGGAATTTCCACGTGATTCTTTCACGTTTGTCCGTTTTCACATGCCATCCTTTAACATTCTGCCACTTTCATGTGCAATTCTTTTACATGCTTTCATTTTCATTTACTATTTAAACCTTCCACATTCGCACGTTTTCCTGTGCGAATCTTTTCCCATTCTTTTATCTTCGCATGCGATTCCTTTGCATTTGTTTTTCACGCCTGTTTCTTTCACAATCACCGGGTTTTTTTATGTTTTTTTTTACGTGATGGACATTTTGTTATATTGGACTCTTTTATTTTTATGATTTATTAACAATCAAATTAATTCACGAGATTTTGTTAGAAATAATAAATACAGAGCGACTTATGTTTTATCTCAATCATACAATTGATCAGCTGTGGACTTAAAGGCTTATGGGTCCACGAGCTGAAGCTCAGTGTGGCTGGGATTTGAACTCATGACCTTCCGATCCAAAGGCCAATGCCTCAAACATTAATTTACCACCTCCCCACAAAATACAGTAACAGAAGAGTGAAATTCTTTTGTGGCATTGCCAAGCTTGTTAGGAAGCTAAAATCAGACACAATACTGCACCGTGAAGGTTCTGGTGCTGGAACCTCAACCTTCTGATCAACAACTCAGAGTTGCCACCTTTGCTAATTCCACGTGATCCTTTGGCATGATTTATTTGATGACATTTTCATGCTGTTCTATCAACATACTAACTATTATTGATATATATGACTATTTCACATTTACATGATTTGGGTTATTCTACACGAATTATTATTATTTTACATGTAAATTATTTCCGAAAGATAAAACATACGATTCGAGCAAAATGTTTTTTTCGAAAGATTGATTTCACAAGACCATTCACTTGGTTATATATATAAAAAAATTTCCACCATCGTTATTTATTGCTTCACAAAATGCTCCATTTTATTGCACGCGATTTTTCTTTAATCCAAAAAAATATAAAGAAATAATAAATAACATTTTAAAGCCAGTGTGAAGGAATAGGATCGTTCCCCGGGCTCCCAGATGACGCCTAAAAACTCATTGCTCCAAAGGCTCTCCAGCGTGATTGAGGCGTTTCGAGACGTAATCGACGCGTGACCGGGACACAGCAAAGGAAAGAAAAAAAAAGAAAGACAAGACTGACAGGAAGTGGAGGAAATGGAGGCAGTGAGGAAGAAAGAAAACGTTCTGCAGGTATGAAAGACCTGCGGCGGTGCGACAGAGTCCCGGGCGACAGGAGACACATCAGATGTGTAATGAAAAGCAGAGCATTGCCCTTGAGGACCGAGGAAAAAGCTTTTGTATCGCACGCACACGCACGCACACGCACACACACACACACACACACACACACACACACACACACACACACACACACACACACACACACACTTTCTCTCTCAGTGAGAGATCAAATCCCCAGCAGGGCCACACCGAGACACAGCAGCACGATATTATTGCTTTTTTCTCTCTGTGTGGCACAAAAGCCAGAAAAAAGAAGAAAAAAAAAAATCACGGTTCAGATGAAAGGTCTTCATTCTTAAAACAGAAATACTTGTCATGTTCCAATCAAAGGGAATTTCCCTCAGGGGAGAGCATTAGAACGCAGCTACTTATACAGGAAAACCCTCCATCCACACCGAGAGCTGCTTTAGATCTTTAAAATTTTTGATTATACTGTATGTAAACACACTTTTTACAGATAATTCATTCATTTCCAAATGTGATTTGTTGACTGTATCCATTAACCATTTAATTTTTATACTTTCATTTTTACATGTAATTTATTTTTTCAGAAAACAGCTACCGATCCGAGACCTGAACTGGTGGGAGTGGATGAGCTTTTATTAAATACTAAAATCACTGTTATGTAATAAAACTACAATTCTAAAAAATAGTTGGGACGGGGCCATATTTACTACTGTACATCATTTCTACTGTCCGAATACATTTGGGAACTGAGGAGACCAGTTGCTGAAGTTACTTGGAGAACAATATTGTCCCATATGTGTCTGAGACTATATTCCAGCTGCTCAACAGTTCGGATTTTCCTTCGTTGTGTTTTTCGGTTCATGATGCGCCAAATGTTTTTGAATGATGACACTTGCAGACAGGCCAGCTCTCTTCTACTCCAAAGTCAGGCTATTGTAATAGATGCAGTGTGATAAGCATCGTCTTGCTCAAATATGCAAGGCCTTCCTTGGAAAAATCTTTTTTTTGGATGGAAGCATCTGTTGCTTTAAAACCTGTATATACCATTCAGCATTGATGGAGCCTCGCCAAATTGGCAAGCTGCCCATTCCACAGGCATAAATGCTCTGAGCACTGATAGCAGGCCAGACGGTCCCTCTCCTCTTTAGTCTGGAGGATGTGGTGTTCATGGTTTCCAAATAGAAACAATTATTTAGATTCGTCTGATCACAGAACAGTTTTCCACTTTGTCTCAGTAAATTTTAAATGAGCTTTAGAGGATGAGGAGAGGACGGTGGTACTTCTGGATCATGTTCACGCATAACTAATCTTTTAATCATGACTGTTTTAAATGCAGGTCTATATATATATATATATATATATATATATATATATATATATATGTATTCTCTTAGTTAATAAACTTTGAATATCTTTTATACATGTCTTGGGGTCTGTATGACTGATTTTCCCAGGCCCGTATTGGAAAGATTTGCTTCTATCCAGATCTGTCTAGTCCACCTGATGCTCTGCCTCTGGATGGTGTTCAGTTCAATACAATTTTATTTGTAGAGTGTTTTTAACAATGCACATTGTCTCAAAGCAGCTTTACAGAGATTTGTAAGTTTAAATTGTAAGTTTGTCCCTAACAAGTGAGTCAGTGGAGTCCGTGTCAGCGTCAGGAGACTGTGGTAAGAGGAAAAACTCCCAAAGATACCATAAGGAAGAAATTTGAGAGAAACCAGAAGTAATCCTTATCACCATTAATTACAGCTCCGTCATTGTTGAGGTTTACTGTCCGGTGGTTTCTGTACTGCTGAGGATGGTTCCATATGAAGAGCCTAAAGGTGTATGAGGATACTGTGGAGGGTTAAGAAGCATGAACATGGATTTGGACTGTAATTCATGTAAAGAGTTTGCAACAATGGCTCAGTGCTACAATTTCCATGAACAGTTTTTTTTTTCCAACTCCAAAAAATGGTGAAAATATAATGAATGGACATTCAGTGTTGAGGTTAAAGTTCCCTTTAGAATCTGGTTCCTCTCTCGGTTTCTTCCCAATACCTTCTCAGATTTGTGAAGTTTTTCCCTTAGCACCTTCACCATCAGGGATGACCTTATATGAACTGATTTGTGACATTCAGTTAGTAATAGAGTTATTTCTGTAAGATTGCTTTAATGTTAAAAGTGCTATACAAAGAAACTGAATTGAATTTACAGTCTGAGCTTCATATTGAATGGTAGTAAATGGGAACTAATCACAGGAACCAATTTGTTAGTGAGGAGCTGGGGGAACATCGGTCCATGTGCACCACAGGGTCGAGCCGAGGAATCATTCAAGCCCTTTGTCAAATCAATTTGGATTTCAATTTAATTCTATTAAAGTATCTTCTGCCCAAAATCTTCATCAGGTGAGACATGGAGCTGGATTTGTCTAATATAAAGTCAGTATGTTGTGAATGGATGAAGAAAACAAATGATCCTAAACTTTGATATTTGCAAGCGAGTGTTTTTCACACACAGAGAACTCCAGCAAGGCTCCTCAGAGGTTCTATTCTGATGTAATATAAGAGCATAAGAATAGACGAGATGTTGAGCGTTTTGCAGAAACGCCCCACAGCACCACTACGTCCTTTCAGATCGGCTCTTAATTAACCGCTTGGTTGCTTTTTTCATGTCGCCATTATGGGAGTGTTTTGCACTTACAAGCGATAGGACGAGGACGAGGAGGAGATGAGCCGGAACATGGGGCGAGGAGAATTAAAAACAAGCACCACTGCATCTTAAAGGAAGGAGGTTTTTGTCAAGTCATACGTGGTTCTTCCCCAAAGCGTTAGCACAAAGTTGGAGACAAACAATTGTATAGGATGTCTTCGGATGCAGTAGTATGAAATTGACCCTTTAGGAAACCCAAACCTGCTCCAGCATGACATTGCCCCTCCATGAAACCAGCTCCATGAACATATTCTTTTCAAGAGTTGGATTTGGTGGAAGATCTCCTTCTAAAGAGCTCTGACCCTTAACCCAATAGAATATGATGATTTTTTATGCTGAATGCACCCCAGGCCTCCTCAGCTCACTTACATCAGTACCTGACTTTACCAACACTCTCATGGTTAAATGAATCTCCACATAATCTAGTGAAACATCTTCCCAGAAGAGTGGAGGTTACTATAGGAGTAATATGGGGATTAACTGTTGAATAGGACGTACATGTAAATCAAAAGACAGACAGATACAGATAGACAGATTTAGTCTGGTTCTTATACCTTTCAGTTTCTCTGAAATATCTGGAATTACTTTCTCAAGCAGGTTCCAGAAGGATATCTTTCTCTAGAATGTTCTGTAACTCCTTAATTCATGTTTAACTCAAATTTGTTTGCTAGCTTAACCGTTTCTTAGCCTTCTGAGACCAAAAAAAGTTCCTGGATTGTATGGCATAGATAGAAAGACAGACAAACAGACAGACAGACAGACAGACAGACAGACAGACAGACAGACAGAAATGTAAATGATACTTTGTTACTGTATAGCACATGTACACAGCAACAAATTTCCGTAAAAGCGTCTATCAGGAATGTACACAGAAACATTGTGAAAATGAATATAGTAATTTAAATATGCAAATATATGAAGATGTAAACATTATGCATTCAGGTATTTTTCTAATACTGCATCTTTAAGATGTACAGTATATAAGGATCTATATATGTGTTGTATTTAGAGTGTACACACGCACTTCTCAGGTGAGGATGAAAGGTGTTTATAACATTCTCAGTCCAACAATCCAAATCGAGAGACAGAAAGCAGAAATCTGACAGGAATCACGCGAGGTGTCAACAGAATCTGAAGGGCAAAACCAGTATCTGTATCTCAGACTACAGGAACTGTAACTGATTAGCAATTTGAGGGAACTGAGCATTGAAGGTTACGTTTGTAATTGTAATTGTTGCTTTATCACAACTCCATGTCGATTATTTTATTAGAGCCGCATAATGTAAAAATCCCTCGAGTCTGAGGAGGAGCGTAACTCGGTCCTGATCCGAGCCTCAGTGGAGCTTCATTATAAAAACTTCCATCCTTAAATGCCGAGCTGATCAGAAAAGCCGAGAGTCTCGCTCGTTCCTAAATTAGCCCCGACGTCTGGACACCCTTTAGCTCTCTGTCTCACTCGTTATCTCTCGGTTGCTAGTGGCAACAGTGTCTTCATTTTCATTAACACATCACATGGTAAAGGGTGTAAAGCTCATCGTCTGTTCCTGCTGACCTTCGAGACGTCTGATGACAGGAGCTTCAGCAGCTCAGCAATTTAAAACTTACTTTCCAACAGAAGATCCAAAACCGGGTTTAGTTCCTAAAACTGCGAATCAGGAACTATAAAGACGAGTACTGACCATCAGTTCGGCTAAAACACTCAATCAGCTTTCATTCAGAAAATTCTTTAGAAGGTTCCAGAACTATTTAGTCTCTTCAATGGTTTCTACACCTTTTAGTTTCTCAGAAGGTTCTGGAATGATTTACCTTTTTAAAAAAACGTCCTCAAATAGAAGCTTCTAAAGTAGGTCTTTAAATTATTTCGTTTGCCAAATGGTTCAGGGCCTCTTTAGTTCCAAAGGAATTCCTGGAACTATTTAGTGTGATTCTTCAACCTTTAGGTTTCTCAGAAATTTTGAAAATGTTTGGTTTCTTAGAAGTATCTTGAATTATTGGCTTTCTTAGAAGCTTCCGTAATTTCTTCATATTTTCGAATAGGTTTCTGAATTATTTCGTTTGCCTAAAAGTTCTGGAACTCTTTATTACGCCAGAAATCTTCTGGGAATTTTGTTTTTTTCAGAAAGATTTTGAACTTTTTGTTTTTTTAAAGGTTTTTGAAATTGTTTTGAAATTTATTTCTCAAGGAGGTTTTGGAATTGTTTAGTCCTACACTTTTCAGTTGTGCAGAAGATTTTACATAGCTTTTCAGACAGTTTGCATATATTTCAGTTTTGCAGATTTTCCTGTAAATATTTTGATTCTGTTTTTTTTATTTTATTTTAAGTAGGTTCCAGAATTGTGTCTTTATTTAGACGTTTCTGAAGCTTCTTTATTTAATTCAATTCCACTTTCCATGCTAACTTAAATCCTCCTAACTAAAGAGTCCAGGAATTTTTTGAGGCACTAAAAATTTCCTGAATTGTATGGATAAAGTGTTCCAGATGCTTCGGAGGAACTAAAGAGTTCCTAAGCTATATAGAAAACTAAAGTGTTCCAGAACTTTCTAGGGAGCTAAAGAGATCATGTGTCTGTTAAGCTAAATAAGTAAAACTTGTAAAATTAGTAAAATTTTAGAATAAATAACGTGCAGTATGAGAATGAAATCTGGTACCAGTAAATCTGTATGTACAATTAGCAGAAAATCCAGAACCTTCTCTGTGGTTGATTTGATCTCTGAGCTTTTACTGGAAGTCTCCTTGCGCCGGGGAATAGAGAAGCATCGATTCCAGAATGTGACGATTTTGGAGCTGAAGATGGCGTCCAATATGGAGCATTAAGGGGAGAAGTGAGGGGGAAAAGAGAGAAAAAAAAGAGGTAAAGCGATGGAAAGAGAGTAAAAAGAGATAGAGGGAGTAAATTGATCACTCAGGATTAAATATGAATAATTGAGGCTGAGTGTTTTGGCCTGGCTGGTCTGCATCATTCATTATTTATGTCTCTGTATCTATTAGCACAATCAGAAGAAAAAGAAGGAGAAAATGGAAAACCAGGAGGAATGAAATTTAAAAGGGAAAACTCCAGCACTCGGATCACTGGGTCATGGAAAAGAGAGACGGAGGCGAGAGAAGGCATCCTGAGATGTTCAGAGTTCCTGGAGTTTTCGTCTTCACTGTCGATTGTTGACTTAATTTTTTTATCTTAATCTTGTTATCGATCCACTCTGTCACTCTCTCTCTCTCTCTCTCTCCTCTCTCTCTCTCTCTCTCTCTCTCTCTCTCTCTCTCTCTCTCTCTCTCTCTCTCTCTCTCTCTCTCTCTCTCTCAGAATCTCACCGACCTGAATGAATTCCGAGCTTCAATCCGTTTACATGGAACTGAAACTGGATTATTTAATCTATGGATTTATTTCAAGGTCATCTAATCTGAAACGCTCAGGACGAGGATTTAGTTTCAACGTCAACATGACTACAGGATATGTGTGTGTGTGTGTGTGTGTGTGTGTGTGTGTGTGTGTGTGTGTGTGTGTGTGTGTGTGTGTGGAAGAAGGAGAAAGAAGAGAGAGGAAAAATGAGGAAAAAACAAGGAGGAAAGGGAGGGTTAATGAAGGATTGGGAGGAAGGGGAGAGAGGAACAAGAATGAAGAGAGAGGAAGAAAGTAAGAGGAAGGAGGAAAAGAAAAGAATAGAGAGGAGGAGAGAGGAAAAGGAGAATGGAATAGGGAGGATGAGGAAAGAGGAGAGAGGGAGGAAGAGGTGGAATGGAAAAAGAGGATGGAGAAAGAATTACCCTTCATCACCATCATCATCCTCACCACCCTCATTAACTTTATTATTGTCTCCACCTTTATTATGCTCATCTCAGGCGTCCTTCTCACCGCCCACATCACCTTCATTATCCTCACCACTTTCATCATCCGTCTCATCACCTTCATCATTCTCATCCCCTTCGTCACCTTCATCCTCCTCCTCCGCATTTTAATTTGTGCATCATGTCCATTTAATGTGAAGGATAATGAGGGAGAAGATGAGGGACATTTATATCATCTTAACAACTGTCTCCCTCCCGTTCTCCCTCTGTCTCACACTCTCTCCTCTCTCCATCTGTCTCCTTCATCTCTCTCAACATTTTCTTTTTTTAAAGATCTTTATGTAACAGAGTTTCTCTGAGCTCCAGGCTGCTGCTCCTCATCCAATTACATCCATTTTAATAACCTTAAATTAAATGGTGAAAAGAGCAGGGAGAATAATTGAGATTCAGTTTCTTACTCTTTTCTCCTTTTCACTTTTATATCTATCATTTCCTGTGAGGAAGAGAGAGAGAGAGAGAGATTGAGAGAAAGAAAGAGAGTGAGAGAGAGATAGAGAGAGAGTGAGTGAGAGAGAGAGAGAGAGAGAGAGAGAGAATGAGAGAAAGAGAGAGAGAGAGAGATTGAGAGAGAGAGAGAGAGAGAGAGAGAGAGAGAGAGAGAGAGAGAGAGAGAGAGAGAGAGAGAGAGAGAGAGAGAGAGAGAGAGAGAGAGAGAGAGATTGAGAGAGAGAGAGAGACCTTCCTGTTTGTAAGACATGGCCGGGTATCAGAGCAGCAGCAGGGGAATCGATATGTAATTCCCGTATCGGCGCACTCAGACCGGGGGGTTTAATAGGGGACGTATCGCTGATGTCTCCTCGTTGCTCTGGAGACGTTACTGAGATCTCGAGCTCAAAACACGTGTCTCTGCTTCTGCATTACTAATCCGAAACAAACTGCTCTTTATTCTCACATCCGTCTCTCCTGGATGACCTGAGGTTCAGCTTTCACATCAGATTTCCCTTCACGTTCCTCTGGAAGCACAGAGGGAGGGATGGAAAGAAAGATGGAGGAAAGGAGGGAGAGAGGAAAGAAAGGAGAGAGGAATGGAGGGAAGGAGGGAAGGAGGGATGGAGGGAAGCAGGGAGAGAAGAAGGGAGAGAGGGATAGAGGAAAGGAGGGATGGAGAGAAGTAGGGAGGGAAGGGTAAGGGGAAGAAGGGAATGAGGGATAGAGGAAAGGAGTGATGAAGGGAGAGAGGGAAGGAGTGATGAAAGGAGAGAGGAAGAGAGGGAAGGAGGGAAAGAAGGATGGAGGGAAGAAGGAAGAGAGGGTGAAGAGAAACAACGATAGCGGGATGGAGTGAAGGAAAGATCGAAGAAGAGAGAGGGAAGGAGGGGAGGAGAAAGGGAGGGATGATGTATGTTCTCCAGGCATCACCTTCCCCACCTCGGATCAATAAGCTCCTCTCTCAGGTCTCTGAATGCAGGAGTGAGATCATCAAGATGGTGACCTGAGAACGTGCTCGAATTTATCACACACACACACACACAACACACACACCACACACACACACACACACACACACACACACACACACACACACACCAGACTCAGAGGAGACAGTATTATATACACTCAGGGGCCTTCTTAGGCTCATTAGCATTGGGATGATGTCATTAAACGTTCCAGCCAATCACACACACTCATGAGCTACATTACACCATAGGCTTATGCGAGTTAGGATTGTAAATTAGATTATAATATTAGCACGCTAGTTAATCTTTGTAAATAAATTGTTTAGATTAGCGAGCTGTTGCACATTCTGTTATAAAACTATAAAGTGAATTACAGATGTTTTGCAGATGTGACGTGCGTCGAACATTCTGAAGAATTCCACCCTGATGATGTCACTAAGCCCACCAGGCAATCACACGCCAATCACACACGCTCGCTCGTTACGTTAAGGGATGAGATGATGCTTCTGCAGAATGAGTCTGATGTTGCATTTTAACTCTAAAAACGTGAGAAATGGAGCATTCAATGGGATGCAGAACTTTTTTTTTTTATCCATTTTTAGTTACCTTCCAGGAGCCATGAAACTAATCCGTTTGTTATAACAGCTGGGCAGAGCCTCCATTTATTTCTTGTCCTCTTTCATTCCATAGACGCGAGTGCCAAAAGTATTTGGACACCCGACTATTCCAGCCTTGTGCTACCATGAAGTTGGAAGTACACAATTGTGTTGGACGTCTCTGGATGAAGTAGCATGAAATTCTCCTTCCAGTTCCAGCATGACATTGCAGCCTGTGCACAAATCTAGCTCCATGAAGATGGGTTGGAGTGGAAGATCTCTTGCTTTAGAGCTCCATCACCCATTGAACACCAGGTTTCCTCACCTCACCTACACCAGTACCTGACTTTACTAAGCACCCTGTGGAAACCAAATATGAAAGTGAATGTTCAAAAAGAAGCACCTACCAATCATGTTCAGGTGTCCACATACTTTTGGCAGTAGTGTGGAGCAGGTCAGAAGCTGTGACTGTGAGAAACGCTATTAAACACATCGTATCTGATTGGAGATGAAAATCTGGGGTTTTTTCTCGGTGAAGTGTCGACTTCATTTATTTGCCTGTAACCTTTAGATAATTGCTCCTCACACAAAGCTCCGGAGTCGAGAGGCTTCACGTTTTAGAGTCACGTCTCACTGACGCACGTGATTATAATAACAACCACCACCACGGCGGTTCATAACTCGCTCCTGTGCACCGGAGGAAATCGATCAGATGCTGAACTTTTACCTGAGAATGTGTGTGTGTGTGTGTGTGTGTGTGTGTGTGTGTGTGTGTGTGTGTGTGTGTGTGTGTGTGTTTATGTTTTTGTGTGTGGTGTGTTTATAGGTACTGCTGGTGCAGAGTGTTTGACCTTTCACACACACACACACACACACACACACACACACACACACACACACACACACACACACACACACACACCTTTCATTTCTTTCATACGCCTGTTTGTTCTCTTGTTTCTTTCTCTCTCTCTCTCTCTCTCACACACACACACACACACACACACACACACACACACACACACACACACACACACACACACACACACACACACACCTTTCATTTCATATATACACCTGTTTGTCCTTCTTTAGTTTCTCTCTCTCTTACACCCACTTACACACACACACACACACACACACACACACACACACACACACACACACACACACACACCCCTTTTATTTCTTTCATACACCTGTTTGTTATTCTCTTGTTTTTCTCAAACACAAACACACACACACACACACACACACAAACACACACACACACACACACACACACACACACACACACACACACACACACACATACATACATACACATCTTTCATTTCATCCATACACCTGTTTGTCCTTCTCTCGTTTCTCTTTCTCTCTCACACTCACACACACACACACACACACACACACACACAGCTTGCACTCATTCCATATGTCTGTTAAATGTTATTTTTTTTAATTGTCATTTAATCCTTTCAGACTTTTTCAAAATGTCTATCCTCCTCTTCAGCTTCTTCTTCTTCTTCTTCTTCTCTCCTTTTCTTTCTCTCTCTCTCTCTCTCTCTCTCTCTCTCTCTCTCTCTCTCTCTCACACACACACACACACACACACACACACACACACACACACACACAAGGGAACAAAGCTTTGTGATAAGACGGAATCCATTTCAGCACGTCGTTGATTTAAATATCAATGTGGTCTGATTGTAAATGTGGAGGATTTGCATGGCCGCTCGGGGGAGGGGATTTAATGGTCCACGACGACGCTTCAGTCTCTGAAATGTCAGTGCAAAAAAAGTTTCCTAATGTTTCTCCCAGAATTACGATCGTTCATTCACCCACTTGTGATCTCACTTCTTCTTTGCATCAGAGGTCACAGATAAGAGCTGTATTCCTCTGGGAGAAGGTTTGCAATCCTCCATCCTCCATTACTCCTGAATCCATCTTCTACTACTTCATCACTCATCCCTCCATCTTTTACTACTGCTCCACTGATGGATGGTGGGATAAGTGATGGAGTGGTAGAGGATGGAGGGATAAGTGATGAAGTGGTACAGGATGGAGGAATGAGAAATGGAGTGATAGAGGATGGAGGGATCAGTTGTGCATTTGCAGAAGATGAAGGGATGAGTGGTAAAGAATGGAGGGATGAGTGATAGAGTGGTAGAGGATGAAGAATGTGGTCATGCAGCTGCATTCTGGATCAGTTTTAGAGTTCAGAGGTGTTTCAGAGAGCAGAGCTGATGCAATGATGTTCAGGAGATGTTGAGGAACTGAGCAAGAACCTGAGTTCCTGTGTGGTTAGGAACAGCTGGATTCTTCTGATGTGGTAATAAAGAAATCCAAGAAAAAATGTGTGAGGCATCCATGTTTTCTTTATTGAGGAAACAGTCCTAATCATTCTTCTCCATCCCGTGTTCCTGAAACCTCTCACCAATGCTGCCGGAGTTTCCTCAGCCCCCTGAGGGTTCACCCATATGCTGTGTTTCTGGTTCCTTGTAAGCCTTCATTTTGCAAGTTGTAACGATGTCGACTCCCAGTCCGGCATGTTCCACACGCACACACACACGCCTCTGGGAAAAAATGTGTTTTGTAAAGCTCATAAAAACTTACTTTTACTTCACTGCTACAGAGAAATCGGTTCTGGTGTTCAAGAGGGAACTTCTGATGAACAAGATGTTTGTGGACCATTACATGTATGTGCTTCTTTTGAACATCCCATTTAGTCTCCATTTCCCAATATAATAACCTCCACTCTTCTGACAAGATGTTCCTCTAGATTTTCTGTAGATTTGTTGAGATTCATTCAGCCACAAAATCAAGTCCTGATGTAGGAGAGTTGAGGAAACCTGGGATGAAGTGTTCATGTAGCTGGATTTGTGCACAGGAGCATTGCCACGCTGGAACAGTTGTGGGGTCCCCTAGTTCAAATGAAGAATATCTCCATCCAAAGACACACTATAAAACAGTGCCCCCAAATTAGTGACAATTCAGTGAATAACCAAATATGACTGGAAAAGCCAGTTGTCCAAATACTTTTGTTACCCGTCCAATACGCTGTCAAAGGTTTTGGATCAGATTCAGATGTATGATGAAACAATTCTATCAAGCATTTGTTAATGATCATCAGTTTTATAAGTAAGTTAAATCCGATTTATTAACTTAAACAGAAACATCTGTGTAGGAGCTTCAAACTGGGTGGGAACTGGGTGAGGAACTCTGCTACTAAGGTGAGGTTGTGGAAAGCAGTTGTGTACCAGGTTTCTACACCATGACAAGACTGGGCACAGCAACAAGATGCATTGTAGCACTACAGCATCAGCATGGTCTCTCCCAGACAAAGATCTTAAAGCAGATTGTGTATTTCAAGATGTGCTCTTCAAGCTATTTTGAAAAAGCACACACAATGGGCAATGTTGAAAAGTGTAGATGCAATGGTTGGCCAAAGAAATGCAACAGATGAAACATAATGCTTACTTCACTTCAAGATCAGATGTCCAGCAGTTCCATCAGCAAAAAACTACCTAGGTAGCCTAGGTACCCCCAATTTAATAGGGAAGTCTTTCCAGAAGTGGTCTTCATTGAAGATTGTGTAGAAGTAGTGCAGACAAATGGTAGCTCTGGATTGATGCGTCAAAAACTAAAATATTTATCTGTAGTAGGAGGCAGGATGAAGTGCAGGACAGAGATACAATAATGAGAGTCTGAAGGCAACAGTGAAGCATGATGGTGGAGGTTTCCTGCATGTTTGTGCTGCATTTAATGGTGCAGGCAGATACTTCATATTTTCGAATATTGATTTGACTTGACTTTTCATTTTGTTAAATAATAAAAATAAATTATTCTGTTCTGCGCACACACACACACACACACACACACACACACACACACACACACACACACACACACACACACACACACACACACACACACACAGAATCAGTGAATCCATTGTAATCTGCTGTGTTCCAACAGAACGAAGTTTATTTCCTCCACAACACAGAAGAACTTTTTCTTTTGTTTCATAAACACAGTGCAAAGGAAAAAGGCTGGTCTGGTACTTGGTAATACGTGTGGCTTAGGAATATTCATCCCACTTCTGATTGGTCAGGTGTTGATCAGGTTTATCTAACAGCAAGGTTTCTTGTTTCTATGGCAACAGCTTGTATGAGAAAGGAGTCTCCAGTGTCAGCGATTTGTGAGAGTTGGAGGTAAAGCTGACACTGTTGAGGTTTTTTTCGGTATCAGATGTGTGGAAAGAGAGAGAGAGAGAGAGAGAGAGAGAGAGAGAGAGAGAGAGAGAGAGAGAGAGAGAGAGAGAGAGAATTTTTGAAACTTAAAAATGATCTTTTTTTCCACTGAATGATAAATTTAATTGGAAAAGGATATAAGTTATGGTGTTAACAGAAGCAATGTAGTAGATCGTGTGGTGTGGGTAGAAGAGAAGTTAGTGTGGTAAAGAGGAGTTGGTGTGGGTAAAAGAGGATTTGGTGTGGTAAAGAGGAGTTGATGTGGTAAAGAGAAGTTGGTGTGGTAAAGAAGAGTTGGTGTGGTAAAGAAGAGTTGGTGTGGTAAGGAGGAGTTGGTGTGGTAAAGAGAAGTTGGTGTGGGTTAAAGAAGAGTTGGTGTGGTAAAAGATGAGTTGGTGTGGTAAAGAATAGTTGGTGTGGTAAAGAAGAGTTGGTGTGGTAAAGAGGAGTTGGTGTGGGTAAAGATGAGTTGGTGTGGGTAAAGATGAGTTGGTGTGGTAAAGAGGAGTTGTGTGGGTAAAAGAGAAGTTGGTGTGGTAATAATGAGGTGGTGTGGTAAAGAAGAGTTAGTGTGGTAAAGAGAAGTTGGTGTGGTAAAGAGGAGTTGGTGTGGTAAAGAGGAGTTGGTGTGGGTAAAAGAGAAGTTGGTGTGGTAATAATGAGGTGGTGTGGTAAAGAAGAGTTAGTGTGGTAAAGAGAAGTTGGTGTGGTAAAGAGGAGTTGGTGTGGTAAAGAGGAGTTGGTGTGGGTAAAAGAGGAGTTGGTGTGGTAAAAATGAGTTGGTGTGGTAAAGAGGAGTTGGTGTGGGTAAAAGAGGAGTCGGTGTGGGTAAAAGAGAAGTCGGTGTGGTAAAGAGGAGTTGGTGTGGTAAAGAGGAGTCGGTGTGGGTAAAAGAGGAGTTGGTGTGGGTAAAAGAGGAGTTGGTGTGGTAAAGAGTTAGGCGTGTGGTAAAGAAGAGTTTGTGTGGTAAAGAGGAGTTGGTGTGGTAAAGAGGAGTTGGTGTGGGTAAAAGAGGAGTTGGTGTGGTAAAGAGGAGTTTGTGTGGTAAAGAAGAGTTTGTGTGGTAAAGAGGAGTTTGTGTGGTAAAGAGGAGTTGGTGTGGGTAAAAGAGGAGTTGGTGTGGTAAAGAGGAGTTGGTGTGGTAAAGAGGAGTTGGTGTGGGTAAAAGAGGAGTTGGTGTGGTAAAGAGGAGTTGGTGTGGTAAAGAGGAGTTGGTGTGGTTAAGATGAGTTGGTTTGGTAAAGAGTAGTTGTGTGGTAAAGAGGAGTTGGTGTGGTTAAGATGAGTTGGTTTGGTAAAGAGTAGTTGTGTGGTAAAGAGGAGTTGGTGTGGTAAAGAGGAGTTGGTGTGGTTAAGATGAGTTGGTTTGGTAAAGAGTAGTTGTGTGGTAAAGAGGAGTTGGTGTGGTTAAGATGAGTTGGTTTGGTAAAGAGTAGTTGTGTGGTAAAGAGGAGTTGGTGTGGTAAAGAGGAGTTGGTGTGGTTAAGATGAGTTGGTTTGGTAAAGAGTAGTTGTGTGGTAAAGAGGAGTTGGTGTGGTAAAGAGGAGTTGGTGTGGTTAAGATGAGTTGGTGTGGTAAAGAGGAGTTGGTGTGGTAAAGAGGAGTTGGTGTGGTTAAGAGGAGTTGGTGTGGTAAAGAGGAGTTGGTGTGGTTAAGATGAGTTGGTTTGGTAAAGAGTAGTTGTGTGGTAAAGAGGAGTTGGTGTGGTAAAGAGGAGTTGGTGTGGTTAAGATGAGTTGGTTTGGTAAAGAGTAGTTGTGTGGTAAAGATGAGTTGGTTTGGTAAAGAGTAGTTGTGTGGTAAAGAGGAGTTGGTGTGGTTAAGATGAGTTGGTGTGGTAAAGAGGAGTTGGTGTGGTTAAGATGAGTTGGTGTGGTAAAGAGGAGTTGGTGTGGTTAAGATGAGTTGGTGTGGTTAAGATGAGTTGGTGTGGTAAAGAGTAGTTGTTTGGTAAAGAGTAGTTGGTGTGGTAAAGAGTAGTTGGTGTGGTAAAGAGAAGTAAAATGTATGCTTATGTGCCCTTTTGCGTTCGTTTGTTTTTTCAGCCTGGAAATTTTGTTCACGTCCACTGAAGGCAACAAATATCTGAATCCTGATCTGTCACCATGACAACCAACCCCTTTCCCATTTATCCGCCCAAGGACCCCCTCTGCCCCCATTACCCCCTCCACCCTCTGTACAGTAGCAGTGCTCAGGAAACACATTTGTGACTGAGAAAGAAAACAGGAAATGACAAAACACAAGCACTCAGTTACTGTGATCACATGACCATGCCCTGCAGTCCACCTGCTGCTTTCTGAAACAAACTTCACTATTGTCCTTCATGCATAAACAAAAACAGAACCCAGAACTCAGGTGAATGAGAAAGAGAGAACAAGCATCATGCAACTGAAACATCATGTCCACGTCTGGTTCATCCGGCTGCTTCTTGTCCAGGGAGGAAACAAGGCTCCGTGTTGTGCAGGGTGTAAAGATCAGGTCTGCTCTTTTTCCTCATGTCTTGTCACCTGGAGTCACGTGGAGGTAAACGAGTGCACCGAGGCTCCACGCCGACAACAACATCAGCAGCAGCAGCAACAGCTGGATCTTTTAGCCCTCACTGGGTTTCCTGAGCCACTGGAAGAAACGCTCTCTGTACTGCTGGTGCCATTTCACATTGCCCTGGACGACCTCCAGCGCTCGAGAGAACGCAGACGCAGATGCAGACGCCCCGGCCGCACTTGTCTGGAGGAAGTCCTTCAGCTGGGAAAACAAAAGGAGAGGGAGGGAGGGAGGGAGGAAGGGAGAAAGAAAGAAAGAAAGAAAGAAAGAAAGAAAGAAAGAAAGAAAGAAAGAAAGAAAGAAGGAAAAAAAGGAAAGAATGAAAAAAAGAGAACAGAGGAAAAATAGAAGAAAGGAACAGAAAAGGTAGGGAAAAGGAAGGAAACAAAAGAAGCAAAAAGGAGGGGTAAAAAGTAAAGAGAAGTCTTGAATCTATTCACAAACCTTATGACAAAACTATTTAAATGTGGTGAAGATGAAGAGAAATGTGTGTTTGTGTGTGTGTGTGTGTGTGTGTGTGTGTGTGTGTGTGTGTGTGTGTGTGTGTGTGTGTGTGGGTGTATATGCTTCTTCCTCACCTCATCGAGTTCTCTCCGTGTATTGAGAAACTCGGTCACTCCGCTGATCAACTTGGAGTTTAGAAATAAAGCCTCGCCGAACCTGCACAGGACGAGAGTCAGTCACAATACACACACACACACACACACACACCACACACACACACACACACACACACACACACACACACACCTGGAGTTCAGCTCGTTCCACTTCTCCCTAAAGTATCTCCAGGCTAAATGGCGAGCGTGTGGGTTGCGTCCGACGTGGATGATGATGTCGATCACGTCCTGATCCGGCACCAGGTCCGAGTTCAGAGACGCGTTTAGCAGCCTGGAAAACACAAGCAGCAGTGAATTTATTCACTCACACACACACACACACACACCACACACACACACACACACACACACACACACACACACACACACACATACTTATTTTAATTTGAAATGTAACACACAATTATTACACTTGATCACAGCACAGCACCTTCTCCAGCTTTCCTTCATTTATTAACCTTGAAAGGGAGTGAAGGAAGGAAGGAAGGAAGGAAGGAAGGAAGGAAGGAAGGAAGGAAGGAAGGAAGGAAGGAAGGGTCAAGGAAGGAAGGAATGAAGGAAGTAAGGAAGGAGGTGAGGAAGGAAACTAATGGAGGGTGGGAAGAAAGAAAGGAAAGATGAAAAGAAAATATGAAAGACAGAGGGGGAGAAAGGAAAGGAAAGCATGGTAGAGAGAGAGGAAATAAGAGGAGAAAGAAAGGAAAGAGAGGGATGAATTGGAAATATATAAGTATGAAAGGAGGAGAGAGGGTAGGGTAAAAGGAAAGTGAGAAGGTAACAACAGCGATGGAAGGGAAGGGAACTACGCAAAAGAGCTAGGAAGGAAACGTTAGAGGAAGGGAAGAAAGTAAGGATAGATGGAACTATGAAAGGGAGGGAAAAAAGGAAGGAAAGTATGATAGAGAGTGGAAAGTAGGAAAAAAGGAAGGATGTAAGGGACGTATGGGAGGTAGGGTAGAAAGGAAGGAATGAGAGAAGTATCGATGAAACGATGAAAAGATGGGGATGAGATATGAGCAGAGGAAGAACCTGTGGATGGAAGAAAGGGAAACATTGAAGTAAGAATAAGAAAGAAGATTGGGTAGAGGGGAGGTATGAAAAAGAAAGGATAGAAGGAAAGGAAAGTAGAAAGCAAGAAATGATAGAAGTAAGGAAGAATAAAACAGAGTGAAAGGTGTAAGAATGTAATGAGATGTGAGGAGATGAAAGGGAAGGAAGGAGAACCTGTGGAGTAGGAAGGTGTTGTCGCTGCAGGTCAGGGCCTCCAGCAGGACCTTCTTCTCTGAGATGGAGCTGGATGAGTGAAACTTCATCCACATGAACTCCCACACGTCTTCGTCCATTAGAGACACGCCCGTGCAGTACACCACATCACGCAAGCTCGGGGGAATCCTGCACAAGGGGGAGGGGCTTTCCATATTACATCATAGAATACACCACACCCAGAACTCGGAACTGTAATATATTTCAGTGTTTTATTTTACTTATGCAAATGATAATCTGCTATCTAATATATTTGCTTTAGCTGTTAGCATGCAGGCTGAATAATTTATATTTAAAACTAAATAAATGCAATGCCTCAAGCACTTTGATCTCCTAACCAATTAAATCTCAAGCAGATGATAATAAATCTAATCTAGAGACCATGCTAGGCTAGTTAGATAGCTAATATTAATACCAACACTACATTCCAAGATACACACAGGGTATGCAGGGGGAGACAGGAGGACAGACGGGGGGGTCAGGAGAACACAGAAAGAGTTAGGCATAAGCCAGAGATCACAAAAGAAACAGGCGTAGGCAAGAAAACATTGAAAGCAGGTAAAAGCAGAAGAGCAAAGATGGAGACATTGGGAGACAGGAGAGCACAGAAGGGTGTAAAGGAAGGCAGAAGAACAAAAGGAAGGCATGAGGAGCAAAGAAAATGCAGGAGGTGGCAGATAAATGCAGAAGCAAGAAGATGTATAAGGAAGCAGACAGAAAAATGGCTACACCGGAGGAGGCAGCAAGGTGCAAAAGGAAGCAGAAGAAAGCATGAAAAGGCAGGAAGAGGCAGAGGGAGGCAGCAGGATAGAGAAGGAAGTAGCAAAATGCAAATGGGGAGGCACGGTAATGTAAGAAAAGGCAAGGGGAGGCAGGAGGAGGCAGGGCAATGTAGGAAGATACAGGAGGAATCAAAAGAAGGAAGGGCAATATAGGAGGAG
>JBCEWE010000220.1:57500-60000 GCA_039877035.1 Silurus lanzhouensis
CACTCCATCACTCTATTAATACATCACTTCATCACTGTATCACTCCATCACTGTATCACTTCATCACTGTATCACTCCATCACTCTATTAATACATCAGTCTATTAATACATCACTCCATCACTCTATTAATACATCAGTCTATTAATACATCACTCCATCACTTTTCTACTCCATCACTGTATCACTCCATCACTCTATTAATACATCACTCCATCACTGTATCACTTCATCACTCCATCACTGTATCACTCTATTAATACATCACTTTATCACTCTATTAATGCATCACTTCATCACTCTCTCACTCTATTAAAACATCACTGTCACTGTCTCATTGCATCACTTTATTAAAACATCATTTCATCACTGTATCATTCCATCACTCTTTTAAACCATCACTCCATCACTGTATCATTCCATAACTGTATCACTCAATCACTCTGTCCCTGTATCACTACATTACTGTATCACTCTATTAATCCATCACTCCATCATTCCATTACTGTATAACTCTGTCACTTCATCACTACATTACTCTTTCACTCTATTAATGCATCACTTCATTACTGTATCACTTCATTAATCGATTAGTACATCACTCCATCACTGTATCACTCCATCACAACATCACCATATCACTCCACCACTTGTTAATATATAAATCATGCCATTAGTTATTTTTCTCAATCACTTCTTTACCAGTTCATTTACATCACCCAATCACTCCATCACTGCAATCAATCATTCACCCATTCCTCCTCATCACTCAGTCACTCCATCACTCATTCTTTTTCATCACTCCATTCATATTAATGCCCGATTTAGTTTTTTAAAGATGCACAGAGCTTCTGAGCTGCACAAAGAAGACTTATTACGGTTCTCCACAGAGCATCAGAGCTTCCCAATAAAAACTCATCCAGGTTCTCCAGAGATCCACAGAGCTTCAGATGTGAGCAATTAATGTTTGTACGATATAGAGAAAAGACCTGATTTAGAGATGGTTAGAGGAGATTCTGGGAACTTGGAGACACAGGAGGGAACCTTCTCAGCAGGAACCTAATAAGAATATCAGATCAGGGTCTTCAGTGGAACTGCTGTGTCCCTCAGAGAAACCGTAAATCACATATTTAACCACTCGTGCTGGAGCACAGTGGGGTTAAAGAGTTAACCATGATGCATGTGTGTGTGTGTGTGTGTGTGTGTGTGTGTGTGTGTGTGTGTGTGTGAGATGGAGCTACCTGTTTTGTTAGAGATCCAGATGAGAGATGTGCCACTGGAGTTTCCCAAAGCGAGGTTCAGCGGGATCTGCCACTGCAAACTGATACACACCATAACACACACACACACACGCACACACGCACACATGCACACATGCACACACACACACACACACACACACACACACACACACACACACACACACACACGAACAGAAGGAAAGAATGAATACAAAGTAAAAAAGACCTATTTTTATTCAGAAAGCTATAACGGAGGGAAAATTGCGGAGAGAATAAATTTGTGTATGTTGGAGCTCCAAAACACACACACACACACACACACACACACACACACACACACACACACACGCACGCACACACACACACACACGCACGCACACAACACACACACACACACACACACACACACACACACACACACACACACACACACACACACACACAGAGAGCATTAATCAAACACTCGTGTTCTGCTGTCTGCCACCACACATTCTGTGCAAAACAAAGAGCCGGCGCTGAGTCATCAACATCGTTAGCGCAGAATAATAAAAACCCTGCAGCTATGTGTCCTTTGTCCTCCTGCGATCAGACCACGCTCTGTGTGTGTGTGTGTGTGTGTGTGTGTGTGTGTGTGTGTCTGAGAGACACTGGAGATCTTTCATAGGGCCATCTTAATCGGACCTTACCAACTCATTGAGCCATTTCTCCACCTTCTGTGATTCCTTCTTCAGCTTTTCCAGCTTCTCAACCATCTCCATAATGTTCCTGTTATATCATCTCTATCTTCTAGTGATGCATGGGAGAACAATACTAGATGTTGGAGTTTGGTTTTACTATGTAAATTCTATAATCAGGCTTCACCATGTACCCTCTCCAAATGGCCTTCACCATGTACAGTACCTTCTCCATCTGGGCTTCCCCATATACTTCTCTAACCAGGCTTCACTATGTACCATCTGTAATTAAGCTTGTGCACCATGCACCTTCTCCAACTGGCCTTCACCATGTACCTTCTCTAATCAGGCTTCACCATGCACCTTCTCCAACTGGCCTTCACCATGTACCTTCTCTGATCAGGCTTCACCATGCACCTTCTTCAACTGGCCTTTACCATGTACCTTCTCTAATCAGGCTTCACCATGCACCTTCTTCAACTGGCCTTTACCATGTACCTTCTCTAATCAGGCTTCACCATGCATTTTCTTCAACTGGCTTCACCATGTACCTTCAGTAAACAGGTTTCACCATATACCGTCACTT
>JBCEWE010000220.1:62500-92500 GCA_039877035.1 Silurus lanzhouensis
ACACACACACACACACACACACACACACACACACACACACACACACACTCCATCACATTACCATTCCGAGTGTGCTGCAGTCTGCTGCCAGCATTTGAGCTTAAATAAGACCTAAAGACTTTTTGAGGAGCTCCTGAATTATTCATGAGACCATTAATAAGGGCTAACGCTAACGCTAATGTGTCTGCAGCAGCAGTAGGTCCATTCCTCCTCCCCACACACACAGACACACACACACACACACACACACACACTGCAGGATTCCAGAGGTCATCTAAAGGGAACTTGGAAACCTCCCAGAACTCACGGATGCTGAGGCAGATTTCACATGAAGAGCTTAAACATACCTGAGATGATTTGGAGAAGGTTTTACTTAGAAACCAGGATGGTACTTATGGTCTGATACTGTACACTAATCGGACCGGTACCTCTTGTTGAAGAGCTGATGGTGGTGGATCTTGGCGTCCTTGTCGTACAGGAAGTGCTCCTGGCTGATGGTGAGTGTGTTCTCCAGGCTCTGGTTCCTGGTGATGGTGACCACAGGGTAGCCCATCTGCAGAGTCCAGCCGTCCATCACCTCCTTTATGTTGAGCTCCTTCCCTTCCATCCGCATGGCCTGGAGCACAAAACAAGACACAGTGAGCGCTGATGTTCCCTCAGTAACCTTCTGATCCTAATTGGGATCACATTTAACTTATCTCCACACACACACACACACACACACACACACACACACACACACACACACACACACACACACACACACACACACACACACACACACACACCTTCACACCTGTTATCACTAATGCTCCTCACATGAAGATACGAGAACCTCAGAGACTGAATGCAGGTGGAGATGTTCTCCACAGTAACGAGTCACACAGGACTCTAAACTCAATGCTGGTGTTAACTCAGTGATACCGAACATCTGCTCATCTTCTCGCCCACGTGAACGTGGCTGATGGAGGATTATTAGCTGCTCCTGGTGCTTCCTGTTTCCTCAAACAGAATGATTCGAGTGAAGGTCACATGATGCCTAGAGAGAAACGACTCACAGCGGTGAAGCAGGAGACGCGTCTGAGGCATCAATAACAGGACGAGGATTTCATAAAGTTCATGTGGCTCACATCAATCACCCAGCAGTCGACCCAGTGGTACAGATGTGACAGATGTGATAGAACAGGAAGTGTGTGAAGGCTCTGCAGTAATAACCTCAATGCAGCAGGAATTCAAGATCACCCCGAGTCTCTCAGATTAGAGGTGAACCTGCAGCTGTCTGATCTGTCTACATGTCCCGCTGTGGTTAATGTGGTGAGGGACATCTGCTGATCTTCTCGCACACAAACGGAGAGAGAAACACGAGTGCAGCAGATCCACCTGAACCTGAAGATGTATATGACGTGTTAAAGCTTGGATATGTTGAATCTTTTCATGTTGAAGCTGGACATGTTAAAGGTGGACATCTCAAAGCTTTGATATGTTGAAAGTGAATATGTTAAAATAGACTGGACGTGTTGAAGATTGGACATGTGAAAGATTGGACGCCAAGAACTGGAGATGCTGGAGATTGACGCTGAGACTCTGACTCTGCGCTTCATGAGAATCGACTCTGAATAACCGATTCATTAGAACTGACTCTAAATCGACTCTGACTCAGGGATTTATGTAAATCAGTCTCGAGTCCTGTGAGGGAAATTAGAGGTGAAACTGCAGCTGTCTGTTCCGTCACCGTGTCCCACTGTGTTTATTGTAGTGAGTAGCAGCTGCTGATCTTCTCTCAGACAGATGGAGAGGAACACGAGGCCAGCAGCTCCACCTCAACACTAATCAGAGTCACAGCTCCACCTCAACACTGATCAGAGTCACAGCTCCACTTCAACACTGATCAGAGTCACAGCTCCACATCAACACTGATCAGAGTCACAGCTCCACATCAACACTGATCAGAGTCACAGCTCCACATCAACACTGATCAGAGTCACAGCTCCACCTGAACACTGATCAGAGTCACAGCTCCACCTCAACACTGATCAGAGTCAAAGCTCCACCTTAACACTGATCTGAGTCACAGCTCCACATCAACACTGATCAGAGTCACAGCTTCACCTCAACACTGATCTGAGTCACAGCTTCACCTCAACACTGATCTGAGTCACAGCTTCACCTCAACACTGATCAGAGTCACAGCTCCACCTCAACACTGATCAGAGTCACAGCTCCACGTCAACACTGATCAGAGTCACAGCTCCACCTCAACACTGATCAGAGTCACAGCTCCACGTCAACACTGATCAGAGTCACAGCTCCACCTCAACACTGATCAGAGTCACAGCTCCACCTCAACACTGATCAGAGTCACAGCTCCACCTCAACACTGATCAGAGTCACAGCTCCACCTCAACACTGATCAGAGTCACAGCTCCACATCAACACTGATCAGAGTCACAGCTCCACCTCAACACTGATCAGAGTCACATCTCCACCTCAACACTGATCTGAGTCACAGCTCCACATCAACACTGATCAGAGTCACAGCTCCACCTCAACACTGATCTGAGTCACAGCTCCACCTCAACACTGATCAGAGTCACAGCTCCACCTCAACACTGATCAGAGTCACAGCTCCACCTCAACACTGATCAGAGTCACAGCTCCACGTCAACACTGATCAGAGTCACAGCTCCACCTCAACACTGATCAGAGTCACAGCTCCACGTCAACACTGATCAGAGTCACAGCTCCACCTCAACACTGATCTGAGTCACAGCTCCACGTCAACACTGATCAGAGTCACAGCTCCACCTCAACACTGATCTGAGTCACAGCTCCACATCAACACTGATCAGAGTCACAGCTCCACCTCAACACTGATCAGAGTCACAGCTCCACGTCAACACTGATCAGAGTCACAGCTCCACTCAACTGATCAGAGTCACAGCTCCACCTCAACACTGATCTGAGTCACAGCTCCACATCAACACTGATCAGAGTCACAGCTCCACCTCAACACTGATCTGAGTCACAGCTCCACATCAACACTGATCAGAGTCACAGCTCCACCTCAACACTGATCTGAGTCACAGCTCCACCTCAACACTGATCTAAGTCACAGCTCCACCTCAACACTGATCTAAATCACAGCTCCACCTTAACACTGATCTGAGTCACAGCTCCACCTCAACACTGATCTGAGTCACAGCTCCACATCAACACTGATCTGAGTCACAGCTGATGATGATGAGGATGATGGTAATGACAATGATGATGGTGATGATGGTAAAAGTGATGATGAGAATGATCGTGATGTTGGTAATCACAATAATAATGATGATGATCGTGGTGGTGATGACGATGATGGTGATAATCGTTATTATAGAGATGATGATGGACCTAGTGATAATGATGATGATGGTGATGGTGATAATGATGGTGATGATGGAACTAGTGATAATGATGATAGTGATGATGGTGATGGTGACTATGTTGATAATTATGTGTCCTGGGCTTCATCTCTGCTAAATTCCTCAGTAAAGTGAAAACACACACACACACACACACACACACACACACACACACACACACACACACTAAGCTGAGAAGACCAGAGGTGATGCTACATCAGTTATTAGAAAACAGATCCAGAGCAGCAGCAGGCTGGTCGTATAAAAGATGCTAACGGCTCTGCGTTCTCCTGCGGTTTCTCTAAATGAATCTCACACTTCCCTCGTGGAAGGTAATCTCATTAAGGAGACATTTTTCACCAGATTAGCGACGCTAATGCTGAGAGCTCATTGTCTGACTCTGCAGACTGTTAAGGGATTCCAGCTGATGAGGTTTAATATTTAATTTTAAACTTCAGGCAAAAAAGAGGTGGATTTAATATTTCAGCTCCATAATTCAAGCCTGAGTTTCCAGAGGTCATTTTTTTTAGAGAGTTGTGGTTGTGATGAATCTGGACAGGATGTTTGAGGACTTGTTGAAGCTGGATGTAATAATCCTGGAGAGAAGATGGATAAGTGGAAGCTGGTTTTGTAAAGATGGACATGTATAAGTTAGATGCTTTAAATACAAACATGATACAAACAAGCTTAGATGAATAAAACCAGGTGCGCTGAAGCTCACAATAATGAGACTGGTGTGTTGAAGCTGGATGTGCTAAAGCTGGACATGTTGAAGCTGGACACATCAAAGCTGGACATGTTGAAGCTGGACATGTTGAATCTGGACATGTTGAAGCTGGACATGTTGAAGCTGGACATGTAGAAGCTGGACATGTTGAAGCTGGACATGTTGAAGCTGGACATGTAGAAGCTGGACATGTTGAATCTGGACATGTTGAAGCTGGACATGTAGAAGCTGGACATGTTGAAGCTGGACATGTTGAAGCTGGACATGTAGAAGCTGGACATGTTGAAGCTGCACATGTTGAAGCTGCACATGTTGAAGCTGGACATGTTGAAGCTGGACATGTAGAAGCTGGACATGTTGAAGCTGGACATGTTGAAGCTGGACATGTTGAAGCTGGACACATCAAAGCTGGACATGTTGAATCTGCACATGTTGAATCTGCACATGTTGAATCTGGACATGTTGAAGCTGGACATGTTGAAGCTGGACATGTTGAAGCTGGACATGTAGAAGCTGGACATGTTGAATCTGGACATGTTGAAGCTGCACATGTTGAAGCTGGACATGTTGAAGCTGGACACATCAAAGCTGGACATGTTGAATCTGGACAAGTTGAATCTGGACATGTTGAAGCTGGACATGTAGAAGCTGGACATGTTGAAGCTGCACATGTTGAAGCTGGACATGTTGAAGCTGGACACGTTGAATCTGGACATGTTGAAGCTGCACATGTTGAAGCTGCACATGTTAAAGCTGGACATATTAAAATTTGACATGTTGAAGTTGGACATATTGACGCTGGACATGTTGAAGCTGGACATGTTGAAGCTGGACACTTTGAAGCTGGACATGTTGAAGCTGGACATATTGAATCTGCACATGTTGAAGCTGCACATGTTGAATCTGAAAATGTTGAAGCTGGATACGTTGAAATAAAATGGGTTCTTCATGTGACTAGACAAGTTTACACCAGATAATTTAAAGCTAGATGTGCTGAATCTTTTCTGCTATGGAATGGAATGTGACTGGACATGTCAAGGCTGGATGTGATAATGCTGGAGATGATGATGGACATTCTGAGTTTGGACATTCAGCGTCAAGGACTGAAACAGATCCAGTTGCTTTTACATGAAAAGAAGCAGAAAGGTGTAGACACCTGTAATAATTCAAAACTGAAACTTCAGGTCTGATAGGAACCCCAGAGATGCGTGACTGATTCCTGTGTTAGACGTCTCAGTGTATAATTCAGACACACTTCAGTCCTGCTACACTCAGACTTTCCTTATGGACGCTTTAAATTTTAAACCGTCTGCTGATCAGACTTTATTACATTCTCAGATTGATGATGGAGGATCAGAATCACTTTTACTTTGGAACTGCAGTGGAAATTAAAAAAAAGCGGTTCAGACTGCAGATGGAAATGAATTCTCAGAATAGTGTGTGTGTGTGTGTGTGTGTGTGTGTGTGTGTGTGTGTGTGTGTGTGTGTGTGTATACAGTTATACAGTGACTTGTTGCTCACCTGCAAGCAACAAAAGTTTCTACAGGATCATGTGAAGAATCAATCATTTCTGTACACTCTAGTGTAAGTTCATGCCCTAAGAACAAACACACACACACACACACACACACACACACACACACACACACACACACACACACACACACAGTTCCAGTAGAAGTCTCACCTGTGAAAATGAGCTCCACAGGTCGTCCCGTGCCGTGTTTCCGTACTCGTGCGTCACTAAATAATCCTGTAAAACAGACCGTGAGGGAAACTGGTCACTTTCTCCATATGTTCATTCCACAGCAGACGGAGAAATAAAACACTTTTAGGAGACTGGAGAAGACAAACAGCTACAGTGAGACAGGTCTCATCTCTCAGTTCTCATCTCAGCTCAGCACAGTGTGGAGCTCCAGATATAGCCAGATGCTGAGGTGAAGCTTCAAGATGGACAATAAGAGGAAAATCAGAGGCTCATGATGACTTGTGCGTGTGTGTGTGTGTATGTGTGTGTGTGTGTGTGTGTGTGTGTGTGTGTGTGTGTGTGTTCAGCAAAAAGATTTGATCTGAGAGAAAGAAACATTAGCGCTGTGAAATAAACTCGCCAGAGGCGTCTCTCTGCAGAACGGACACGCGTCTAATTAAACTCATTCACCTGGAAGTGAAAAGGTGAAAAGTAAAGACACACAACCACATAAAGACACAGAAACAAACACAGACACAGGCACATACGTAGACACAGATGCAGACGCAGACACAGACGCAAGCACAGGCGTAGACACATGTAGACACAGATGCAGGCAAAGATGTAGATACAGGTGCAGACAGATGAGGACAGACACAGACAGAGACACAGATGTAGAAACGGAAACTCTGTGTGAGAAAATGATTAATCCCCCCACCCCCTCTCCTAATTCCTCCATCCATCCTCCCAGGTGTCAGTCTAATGACCTGTACATGCTGTGTGTGTGTGTGTGTGTGTGTGTGTGTGTGTGTGTGTGTGTGTGTGTGTGTGTGTGTGTGTGTGTGTGTGTGACCCTGAGGTTGAGACCCAGCTCCAAAAACCAGCTCTCTGGGAAATGTGTGTATGTGTGCATCTCCTTGTGTGTGTGTGTGTGTGTGTGTGTGTGTGTGTGTGTGTGTGTGTGTGTGTGTGTGTGTGTGTGTGTGTGTGCGCGTGTGGAGATGCAGCAGCTTATTGACTGACAGCAACTGTTCTGGTCTACTGACTCCTCCTCCTCCTTCCCCACCCCCCCTCTCTCTGGCTCTCTCTCTCTCTCTCTTTCTCTTTCTCTCTGTCCTGAGGCTAAATGTCCATCAGGTCCAGTCTCGCCCCTGGTCACGCTGAGCGGCTTCTCATTATTTTCACTGCACTGATTTCATGAGGACAAAATAAACCTGCCTGCCTTCAGACACGACTCAGACCAAGGTCACTCACACACACACACACTTACACACACATGCTGTCACTCTCTCACACACACACACACACACACACACACACACACACACACACACACACACATATACACACATGCAGTCACTTACACACACAAACACACGTACACACACATGCTGTCACTCTTACACACACACACACACACACACACACACACACACACACACACACACACACACACACACACACACACACACACACACACACACATATACACACACACACACACACATGCAGTCACTCACACACACAAACACACGTACACACACATGCAGTCATTCACACACACATACACACAGACCTGCAACTATAATCTCTTCTGCTCAGCTGTGTTGATGGATTCTGCTGGATGATTTCACTGAGTGAATGAGAGGTGACTAGACAAGTGAGTGACAGACAATTTGAAAGTGAGTGAAAGACGACTAAACGAGAAAGAAATGACTAGATGAACAGAGAGATGAGTAGACGAGTGTGTGAGAGACGAGTAGAAGAGTGTGTGAGAAACAAGTGTAGAAGTGAGTGACAGACGAGTAGACACGTGTGTGAAAGATAAGTATATGAGTGTGTGAGAGACTAGTAGATGAGTGAGTGACAGATGAGTAGATGAGTGTGTTTGAGACGAGTAGAGGAGTATGTGACAGACGAGAACTCACGAGTGAGTGTGTGAGAGACTAGTGGACTGGTGTGTGTGTGTGTGTAAGAGATGAGTAGACCTGTGGGTGTGAGAGACGAGTGAGTGAGAGACGAGTAGATGAGTGTGTGTGTGTGTGTGTGTTAGACGAATAGACAAGTAAGTGAGAGACCAATAGATGAGTGGACTGGAAAAGTGTGCTATACTGTATTAAAAATAAGGGAGACAAGAGAAAGAGAATGAGAAAGAAAATGAAAAAGAGAGAGAATGAGAAAGAAAGAAAGAGAGAGAGAGAGAGAGAGAGAGAGAGAGAGAGAGAGAGAGAGAGAGAGAGAGAGAGAGAGAGAGAGAAAGACACAGCGAGGGAAAGAGAGAGACATAAAGACAGACAGACACAGAGAAATAGAGAGAGGCACAAAGAGACACAGATATTGTGACAGACAGAAAAAGAGATAAAAAACAGAAAGACAGACAGAGAGAGACAGACAAAAAGACTGACAGGGAAACAGACAGACAGACAGACAGACAGACAGACAGAGACAAACAGAAGGCAGAAACAGAAAGACAGACAAAAAGAGATAAATAGGCAGACAGAGAGAAACAGACAGAGAAAAAGAGAGACAGAAAGATTGACAGAAAGACAGAGAGAGACAGACAGAGAAAGAGACAGACAGACAGACAGACAGACAGACAGAGACTTAGGTTTTTCTTCACTCACATGGATGCCTCTCTTAAATGCAGTTTGTCCCATGACGCTGGCCAACATGCGAATCAGCGCCGCTCCCTGCACACACACACACACACACACACACACACACACACACACAATTATTTTCTTTACAGTAAACTAAAAGAATACATGTCGCTGTCATTCTGCAAAAGTATGTCTGCAGCAGCATTGAGCTTCACTGTGTGCTGTGTGCTGGTGTGGAGCTCGCAGGAGAAAACAGCAGCAGCACCTTTTTGTAGAAGATCCAGTCGAAAACTCGCTGGATGTCGGTGACTTGGAGAAGCTCCTGTGAGACGGGATGAGACGTTGCCATACCGTCCAGCAGCATGACTTCATGCAGAACGTCGGTCAGGAACCTCTGTTTCTGCACACACACACACACACACACACACACACACACACACACACACAGCATAGTTAATGGAAGGTCATTACTTATGATAAATGACGTCTCTGCTACGGTTCTCAATTACACACAAGAGGGCAGAGGAACAGAAACTCGGCTTGGATTAGAGACGTGTTTCTTCTTCCACAAAGTAGAGATTCGAGTGAAGGTCTCTGAAACAACATACGCAACAGTGGAACACCAAAGAGTAACAAGACTAGAACAGGAATGAGAGAGGGAGAGAAATAAATGAGAAAAAAGGTAGATATTAAAGAAAGATATAATGAGAAATTAGGAATAGAGAAAGAGAAATAGTGAGAAAGAGAGAGTAGAGAGTGGGAGAAAAAAGAATAGAGAGAAATAGAGAGAGAGGAATCAATAGAGATATGTAAAAGGGTGAGAGATAAAAAGAAGAGAGAGATGAAGCAATAGAGAGGAATAAAAAGAGGGGATAAATAGAATTCCCTGTTTTTATTTTTAAAAGGAGAGCAGGAGATTGGGAGAAATAAAAAGAGAAACAGAATGAGAGAGAGAGAGAGAGAGAGAGAGAGAGAGAGAGAGAGAGAGAGAGAGAGAGAGAGAGAGAGCAGCTGTTCATTCACGTCTCATCTCATGGGACTGAGTGGAAGTGAGCAGTAAAATGAGCTCCATCAGAAGAGCCTCCATCTGGCCCATCCTCTCTCTCATCACAGCGTCCAGCTCCAACAGCGTTTCATTTCCGTTCTCTCATCTCTCCTTCCTCTATAAACCCCAAACTGAAGCGTTCCATCTGACGCCCTGCGAACCCACGGCCTCGTAACGCACCGTCCGCCAGCAGCAGCCACATGAGCACCAGCAGGGAGGAGTTGGTGAACATGTGCAGCTCCATCCAGACGTCTGCTTCCTCGGTCACAGCAGCATTCGGACAGAAACTCTGCTGAATCCACACTCATGAAAATTCCTACTGAACCCTCAATGCGTTCCTTCTCCTCATCGCTCCTGCAGTGAGAAGCTTCTCCAGCACTCGCCTCCATCTCCATCTTCTCCTTCACTCCTGTACTGTACTCGGAGCATGGAAACCGTTTCTGCTCAAAATCCGCTCTGGGGTAAAAACACCTCAGGTGGGTCTGAATGCTGGATTCTGTTCGGCTGGAATGTGCTCTAAATAAAAGCGCTGAATATCAACACCTGGAACCGAATATTGCAGATGTTTTCTGATGACTTTGCTGAGCTCCAGGCAGGATTTCTGCGTGTGGTGGAACTTATATGGTAAATGCAGGGATTTTTTTGAGAGTGTTTAAATGAGAAACAGAACAAAAATGGCACCAGGCGTAAACTCCAACAGCTTCAGTATTGGTAGAGACACAGCAGAGATTCATGGCACTACTTTATTTCCAGGTGCGATTCGGGGCAGCAGAATTCTAGATCTAATGAACCGTATAAAAAAACAGGAAAAAAACAGTTTTGCTCTGTAAACATCATGAACTCCTCACTGCTGGGACGTGAGCATGGTGTATAAACAGGGTGATGATGCACGGCTAGGTGTCAGATCTTACACCGTTATAATGCCTCAATTTGAGACCTTCTCCAGATCCACATCATGCAGGAACATCCTGGAACACCTCAAACCTGGATTATCACCTACAAAGAAAGTGATGATGATGTGAAATCAACAGAAGGACGTCACTCACCATGTTCCATTTTGGGAAGAGGAAGTCGCTTCCCACGTACTCGAAGTAATGGGCAAACCCCTCTTTAATCCACACGTCATCCCACCATACTGGGGTGACCAGGTCTCCTAACCACTACACACACACACACACACACACACACACACACACACACACACACACACACACACACACAAAATTATAGTCTGAAGTTGCCATTTTGTCTTTAAACGCAGAAGTTCTCCAAAGAAAATTCTTAATAAAACAATGAAATGTGGCATTACATGCAGGATGAGAGGAACATTGAGAACCTGGAAACATGAGCTGTGAAAGAACAAGAACAGCAGATACACACACACTTCTTTACACACTTCTGTACACACTTCTGTACACACAGCACGAGCATGTTACAAGGCTGAGGTCACATCAGGGACCAACAGAATTAATGAAATTCAGCTAACTAAAGACGAGAAAACCCACAACTCTGTGTGTGTGTGTGTGTGTGTGTGTGTGTGTGTGTGTGTGTGTGTGTGTGTGTGTAAAAAGAACACGTTACCCCACTCTGCACTGAGACCCTGTTCACTTCACGCTCAGTCATTCCTGACACACGCAAATACTTCATGAGAAATTTATTACGCGCTCCTGCTGCTTTTGCTCTTTTATTTATAGTTACACCGAGCACACAGAGCAGCCAAAAGTATTGGGACACCCAACTCTGTGACTCGTTCATCCAGATCCAGTTCCTGTTACTGATCCTGATCCGGACACTTGTACTGACCCTTAACCAGCACCCAGTAATAATTCTGGTCCAGCATCTGTTACGGTTCCTGATCCAGAATGTGGTACTGATCATGATCCAGCAATTGTTACTGATCCTAAACCAGCATCTGTTACGGATCCTGATCCAGAGTGTGGTACTGATACCTGTTACTGATCATTACCTAATTGCTGGTACTGATCCAGATCCAAAGCCTGGCACATCTTCTGAATCAGTTTCTGTTACTGATACTGACACAAACCTGTTAGTCATCCTGACCCAGCAACTAGTTCAGATCCTAAACCAGAACATGGTAGTGATCCTGACCCAGCACCTGGTACTAATCCTGATCCTGATCCACAATTTAAATTGTTGGATGATCTTCTGCCTAAGTTGCATCTGCACTAGTCTGAGCCATGTTTACCTGAGAGATGTTCTGATTGCTCTACAGACAGTAGACAGATACAATGCGGAGCAGCACAGAAGCTCTTGTTCTGTTTAATTGACGTGTTTTGGATCAGTGTTGTAATTTTGGAGCTTTAGTGTTTGATCAGAAATCTTCTGCATGAAACAAAATCAGCACCAAAGCAGCTTCAGCAGATGGACCATTAATAACCAGACAATAACCCCCCCCCCCCCCCACACACACACACACACACATGAACACACATGAACACACAGCTAATTTCTCTCTTTAATGCTACTTCCCATGCAGGCCCTGATCCAGTCTGAGTTGAAATGGTCCTGGAGAGAAACGTCGTCTCTCTGTGCTGTGAATTCGCTCCATCTGGACGTTACAGTGAGTCTAAACGATGCTTTCTGTCATCAATCACATTTAATACGTGCCAGTTAGAAGGAGCAAAAACGCCGAGCTGATTAGCAGGGAGAGACGGTCACGTGATCTCGTTCAAGGTTCGGTGGGACTGAGAGACAGACGGTGGCTTCGCCGAAAGTCCTCGTTAGGAGGAACGCAGATGATCTGTGATGGTTTGATGAAGAGCCGATGTTGTTAGTGTTGTCAGAAAAACACACAGCTCGCTGCATGCAGGTGGATTTCTGACAAGTCGTTCTTCTGCAGAGTCGGCTTTACTGTATCACTGTATCAGACTGTATAACTGTATCAGACTGTATCACTATCAGACTGTATCAGACTGTATAACTGTATCAGACTGTATTACTGTATCAGACTGTATCAGACTGTATAACTGTATCAGACTGTATCACTGTATCAGACTGTATCACTGTATCAGACTGTATCAGGCTGTATTACTGTATCAGACTGTATCACTGTATCAGACTGTATCAGACTGTATAACTGTATCAGACTGTATCACTGTATCAGACTGTATCAGACTGTATCACTGTATCAGACTGTATCACTGTATCAGACTGTATCAGACTGTATCACTGTATCAGACTGTATCACTGTATCAGACTGTATCAGACTGTATAACTGTATCAGACTGTATCACTGTATCAGACTGTATCAGGCTGTATTACTGTATCAGACTGTATTACTGTATCACTGTATCAGACTGTATCAGACTGTATCACTGTATCAGACTGTATTACTGTATCAGACTGCATCAGACTGTATTACTGCATCAGACTGTATTACTGTATCAGACTGTATTACTGTATCAGGTTGTATCTCTATCAGACTATATCAGACTGTATCACTGTATCAGACTGTATTACTGTATTACTGTATCAGACTGTATTACTGTATCAGACTGCATCAGACTGTATTACTGCATCAGACTGTATTACTGTATCAGGTTGTATTACTGTATCAGACTGTATCAGACTATCATTTTATCACTGTATCAGAATGTATTACTGTATCAGACTGTATTACTGTATCAGACTGTATCAGACTATCATTTTATCACTGTATCAGAATGTATTACTGTATCAGGCTGTATTACTGTATCAGACTGTATCATTGTATGACTGTATCAGAATGTATGACTGTATCAGGCTGTATTACTGTATCAGACTGTATCAGACTGCATCAGACTGTATTACTGCATCAGACTGTATTACTGTATCAGGTTGTATTACTGTATCAGACTGTATCAGACTATCATTTTATCACTGTATCAGAATGTATTACTGTATCAGACTGTATCAGACTATCATTTTATCACTGTATCAGAATGTATTACTGTATCAGGCTGTATTACTGTATCAGACTGTATCATTGTATGACTGTATCAGAATGTATGACTGTATCAGGCTGTATTACTGTATCAGACTGTATCAGACTGTATCATTGTATCACTGTATCAGAATGTATAAGAATGTGTTACTGCATCAGACTGTATCAGACTGTATTACTGTATCAGACTGTATCACTGTATCAGTCTGCACCACTCTATTAGACTGTCTCAGACTGTATCAGACAACACCAATGTAGCAGACTGTATCACTAAATTAGACTGTTTTAGACATTTTATTAGACTGCACCACTGTATCAGGCTGTATAACTGTATCAGACTTCACCACTGTATAAGAGTGTATCAGACATTTCATTAGACTGCACCACTGTATTAGACTATATCAGACTGTATTACTGTATCAGACTTCACCACTGTATAAGAGTGTATCAGACATTTCATTAGACTGCACCACTGTATCAGACTATATTAGACTGTATCACTTTATCAGACTGCACCACTGTATCAGACTGTATTAAGCTACATCAATGTATCAGACTGTATCACTGTATTAGACTGTATCAGACTGTATCACTGTATTAGACTGTATCAGACTGCACCATTTTATTAGACTGTATCAGACTACACCAACGGATCAGACTGTATCAAACCGTATCAATGTATCACTGTATCTGACTGTATGAGTGTATGTTATTTTATCTTTATTGAATATGACCGTATCAAAAAAAAGCATCAAACTGTATCAGTGAATCAGACTGAATCACTGCATCAGACTTTATCACTGCATCTTACTCAATCAGACTCATTGTATCAGACAGCATCCCTGCATCAAACTGTTTCACTTCATCAGACTGTATCAGACACTATCCCTGTATCAGACTATTTATTATAACATTCTGTTATTGTCCACTGAGTGGTCTCATGCTGCAGTACCTGAGCAAACCTCTGATCCTTTATAACCTGTTTTGCCTTGAATAGTAAAAGCTACAGCAGGGGGCAGGGCTTTCTTTTATAACACCTCACATTTATTCTGCAACCTTCTAATTAGTGTTGAGAACTCAGACATAGTCCCTCTGTATAAGTCTGGCTGAATGAATATTTGTTTAATCAAGCCTTTGTTTTTTTTTTCTTCGGTTCTGGAGCAGATCTGATTAGTCCACAGGCACAGAATGTTTTGGAGAACTGGGATAGTTAGATGTTGTCACCAGTCAACAGACAGATGCTGTCAGTAAACAACCCCCTCAAACCACTCATGCATTTACTCAAGTGTGTGTCAAAATTGATATCCATGAGCTTCCTCATGTCAGTGTTACCATCTGGATCTACCTTTTCTTTATGCTGCCATGTCTAGACTTGTCTGAGTGCATACATGACAATGAACATATTTGGTACTTATTTATAATATTTAATATATGGTACCCCTGAGATGCTAGTTTTTCTGACCCCTTCTTCTCTTCAGACCTGCCTGATCCATCAGACTCCTGGATGGAGTTCTCATCACCTGGATAGCACTTGCTTCTGAACAGCCTAAAGATCAATAAGATTACTGTGGATGGAGCCACTTAGAGACCATAACGACTTGGACCGCAATCACTACGATAGCTTTAGGACTGAAATTGCAGAGTAAACATGAAGAGCAATTTGACACTCAAGTCTTCATCAGTTAACATGCTGAATAACTTCAACAAAATAGGCTTCAGGATAAAATGCTAACGAACTCAGAAATAACTCTGACGCCTGTACACATAAACTGTTCATAGGATAAATGTAAATCGTACAAATGACAGATTATTGTCTATTAGCCAGAGGTGGCAAAAGTACACACATCCATTACTTAAGTAGAAGTACAGATACTCATGTTATAAAATACTCGGGTAAAAGTTGAAGTACTGATTATACCTTTTTACTTAAGTGAAAGTAAAAAAGTTTTGGCTCGGACATGTACTTAAGTAAGAAGTAGTTATTACTTCTACCTGTTTTAGCTGTTAACTGGACCTCACGTCATATTAATATTAGATAGATAGATAGACAGACAGACAGACAGACAGACAGACAGACAGACAGACAGACAGATAGATAGATAGATAGATAGATAGATAGATAGATAGATAGATAGATAGATAGATAGATAGATAGATAGATAGATTGACGTCTTTAGATAGATGGATGTCTTTAATGTCAACGAAATGCAGTTTGGCATCTACCAGAAGTGCAAAAAATAACAATCATGCAAATAGTGCAGATTAATATGAATCATTTACAGCATGAGATATGTATGCTCGCATATGTACAGTAATTAAACATAAAGGTTATATCAGTGCAGAGACGTGTGGACATCATTAAGAGCTTTTGCTATGTTTCCACACGGACAGTTAATGATGTGATACCGGAGAAACTGCACCTCTTCAAGTCAAGTCAAGAAGCTTTATATACAGTGCCCTCCACAATTATTGGCACCCCTGTTTAAGATGTGGTCGTGGACTTCAAAAATTCTCCTTTTTTTTTTAAACAACATAGAACCCAAATGCAAAAAAAGAGAAAAATCCAACCTTTTATTTAAGTACATTACTTTGGTGGTAAAAAAATCACACATTTAGAAAAAAAAAAAAAAAACCTTGAAATCATGTGTGCCACAATTATTGGCACCCCTGATGTTAATACTTTGTACAACCTCCTTTTGCCAACAAGACAGCACTTAATCTCCTCCTATAACATTTCACAAGATTGGAGAACACAGAGAGAGGGATTTTTGACCATTCTTCTTTGCACAATCTTTCTAGATCATCCAGTGTCCTGGGTCCTCTCTTATGCACTCTTCTCTTTAGCTCGCCCCACAGGTTTTCGATTGGGTTGAGGTCTGGGGACTGAGATGGCCATGGGAGGACCTTGAGTTTGTGACTGCTGAACCACTTTTGTGTAGATTTTGCCACATGTTTGGATCATTATCCTGCTGAAAGACCCAATGACGACCCATCTTCAGCTTTCTGGCAGAGGCCATCAGGTTTTTATTTAAAATATCCTGGTACTTCAAAGCGTTCATAATGCCATGCACCCTAACAAGGTTCCCAGGGCCTTTGGAAGAGAAACAGGCCCACAGCATCACAGATCCTCCACCATACTTCACGGTGGGCATGAGGTGCTTTTCGGCATACTCATCTTTTGTTTTACGCCAGACCCACTTAGAGTGTTTGTTGCCAAAAAGCTCAATCTTAGTCTCATCTGACCAAAGCACACGATCCCAGTTGAAGTCCAGTACCGCTTAGCAAACTCCAGACGTTTACGTTTGTGAGTGTTAGTGAGAAAAGGCTTTTTCCTTGCATGCCTCCCAAACAGCTTGTTGGCATGTAGAGAGCGTCTGATGGTTGTTTTGGAGACTCTGTGACCCAAGATGCCACTCTTTGATGCAATTCTGTGACGGTGAGCTTGGGAAATTTTTTTACTTCTCTTACCATCCTCCTCACTGTGCGTTGTGGCAAGATAAACTTGGGACCTCTTCCAGCCTTGTTTGTCACTGTTCCAGTTGTTTTAAACTTCTTAATGATTCCTCTGACTGTAGATACCGGCAAGTTAAGGCGAGTGGCTATTTTCTTGTAGCCATTGCCTGACTTATGAAGGTCGACACACATCTGCCTTACTTGAATGGTGTGTTCTCTTGTCTTTGCCATGTTGACAAATGGGTAAGAGAATTAGGCCTCTGTGTCACGTCATATTTATACCCCAGGGAAACAGGAATCATGAATTACTAATTAAAAGTCCCTAGATACCCTGACCAACCTTAGCAACTACAGAAAATATATATAAAAAAAAAACAATTACATTTTTCAGAGGAATTGTTAGGGGTGCCAATAATTGTGGGACACATGATTTCAAGTTTTTTTTTTTTCCTAAATGTATGATTTTTTTTACCACCAAAGTTATGTACTTAAATGAAAGGTTGGATTTTTCTCTTTTTTTGCATTTGGGTTCTATGTTGTTTTAAAAAAAAGGAGAATTTTTTAGAAGTCCACGGCCACATCTTAAACAGGGGTGCCAATAATTGTGGAGGGCACTGTATATATATATATATATATATATATATATATATATATATATATATATATATATATATATATATATATATATATATATATTATATAAAAACCCACAAACGCCACCCAGAGGGTAAATTGTGTAGAACAAGGCGGATTTGGTGTTTGATTTGAGACTTAAAATAAACAGAAATAAAACAAAGTTTACTGATTAAAATATTTTCGGTGGAGTTTATTTATTTATTTTATATCTAAGTAAATAAGGGACGTCGTGAATAAGTGTATGTTTTGCTTGAGGTTTTAATTTCGCCTCTTTTATATTTATTTATTTATTTACGTATTAAAATTTTTTTTTAATAAAAATGGTAAAAACAGAAATGCGCGCTGAATTAATAGCGCGTTAATAACATTTAGTGCCTTTTCAAATAATTCAAAATTTGACAGACAAACATATATATTAATACTAAACGAATTAAAAATGTTGTTACCTAATGAATGTATCCAGGCTGAAGATCCACATATAGAACACAAGCAGAGAAAAGATGATGATGATCAGGAATGTGTCTGTTCTCAGTCATGTTCTCATCACTGACTCCCTCTGTCTCATCCACATTAACCCCAAACTTCTTACTGCCTTCTGCCTGCTGATTCTTATCTTCGTAAAGAGTGAGGGTCAGGACTTTATACACCAGCGGAGTGAAAAAAAACGGAAATCAGTTGTTCGGCTGAAATCGGTGAACAGTGAAAATAAAAATGTTATATTTCACCAAATCAATGGATTAAAACTAAAGTAACGAGCCGGTGTTGAAAATGTAAGAAGTAAAAAGTACAGATATTTGTGTAAAAATGTAATGAGTAAAAGTAAAAATTTGTCTGAAAAATAAATAGTGGAATAAAATACTGATACCAGAAAAATCTACTGAAGTACAGTAACAAAGTATTTGTACTTCCCTCCTCTGCTATTAGCTGCTTTTGTGACCATGTCCCTTGTTAAATGTGCTACACCAATACAACGAAATGGGATTGAACCACATAATCAGACTTTATAAATAAGTTGTATCAGACTGCAAGACTATATTCGGTTGTATTACTGAGTCAGACTGAATAATGCTATATACATTTTGCATTAGGTTGGATACCTATCAGACAGTATCAGACTGTATTAGACTATATGATTATAACAATCTGTATTCGACTGTGTGATTACATCAGACTGTATAACTAAAGCAGACATTTTCAGACTGTATCAGACTATATTATGCTGCATACCTGAATCAGATCCTACCAGACTGCATCAGGCTGAATATTTGAGTCATCCTGTATCAGATTCTATTAGATTGTATCGATGAATCAAACTGAATCAGACTATATCAGATTGTCTTAGGTTATACACCTGGATCAGATTGTATCATGGTGTATCATAGCAGTTCAGACTGTATTAGGCTGAATAAATGAATTAAACTAAATCAGAAAATGTCAGACTGGATTATTTTGTATGTCTGAATCAGACTGTATCAGACTGCAATAGGTTGTATTACTGTATCAAACCATATCAGACGGTATCAGACAGTATCAGACTGTATTAGACTGTATAATTGTATCAAACCATATCAGAGTGCATCAAACTGTATCAGACTGTAACAAAAATATCAGACCATATCAGACTGTAACAAACTAATCCGACTTTGTCAGACTGTATCTGACCATATCAGATGGTATCAGACTGTATTTTGCTGTAAACCTGAACCAGACTATAAAATTATATCAATTCATGATATATACAGTATTTCATTATATACCTGAATCAGACTGCATTAGACTGCATCAGACTATATTATGCTGCATACCTGAATCAGACTGCATTAGACTGTATCAGACTATATTATGCTGTATACCTGAATCAGACTGCATTAGACTGTATCAGACTATATTATGCTGTTTACCTGAATCAGACTGCATTAGACTGTATCAGACTATATTATGCTGTATACCTGAATCAGACTGCATTAGACTGTATTAGACTATATTATGCTGTATACCTAAATCAGACTGCATTAGACTGTCTCAGGCTGCATCACTGTTTCAGACTGGATCAGTGTATTAGTCACAACAGAATCAGACGCAGTCAGACGTCTTTAATGATCCAATCTCAGCCTCTGGCCTCAATAACAGGTTTAAATTATTACTCAAACGGTTGAATACTGAAAAACAAATAAACATTGTCGAGTTTCTCTCACAGGCTTTAGTTATTAACAGGGTCCGAGTGTGTGTGTGTGTGTGTGTGTGTGTGTGTGTGTGTTTGTGTGTGTTTTATTGAGCAAATTGAGCAGCAATCTGCTGAGTTATTACACTATGATGTGAGGCTTAATGGCTGGACCTCGCCTCCACAGGGCTGATGGGTAAAACTCCACTCGCTGTTTGGTCCCAGTAGAAATCAATTCCTCTGTGATGTGGTAGAAAAGGAGATTTATGGCCTTTTCAGCACTCAGGTTCTTCTGTGAGTTTTGAGAAGAATGAGAACAGAATGTGTTTAACGTCCAGCACACAGCGTCCCCCTGTGAGTTATTAGAATGAGGACAGTGTTTAATGTCTAGCACTCAAACTTGTCTGAGTTATTAGAACGAGGACAGAGCGCTTAACGTCCAGCACTAAGCAGCGCTGCATGAGCAGCCATTCACATTTCCTCGAACCTGTCACCGGGAATAACAGTTTTATACAAAGGGGAATATTTTACACTACAAGCCCATGCTCTCTCCGTCTCTCCCATGCTGTCTTTCTCTCACTCTCTCTAGTGTTCTTAATAGCTGTGGAAATCAATATGTCAACATGGTGGAGGACCTGTTCTCTAATTCCCTCTTTGGGTGCCAAGACAAAGATGAATAGATTTTTAAAGTCCCCCTCTTTCTCACTGAGAGGGAAATAATTATGACCCTGGACAGTGTGTGTGTGTGTGTGTGTGTGTGTGTGTGTGGGTACTGAAGCTCTTTTCAACTAATACATCCTTATTAACATCCTGTTCACCCTCATGCAACCACATCACCATTCCCTATCCACACCGTTTTCCATCCTCTATCCACACCGTTCACCATTCTCTATCCACACCGTTCACCATCCTCTATCCACACCGTTCACCATCCTCTATCCACACCGTTCACCATCCTCTATCCACACCGTTCACCATCCTCTATCCACACCGTTCACCATCCCCTAACCACACCATTCACCATTCCCTATCCACACCGTTCACCATTCCCTATCCACACCGTTCACCATTTCCTATCCACAACGTTCACCATCCCCTAACCACACCATTCACCATTCCCTATCCACACCGTTCACCATTCCCTATCCACACCGTTCACCATTCCCTATCCACACCGTTCACCATTCCCTATCCACACCGTTCGCCATTCCCTATCCACACCGTTCGCCATCCTCTATCCACACCGTTCACCATCCTCTATCCACACCGTTCACCATCCCCTGTCCACACCGTTCCCCATCCTCTATCCACACCATTCCCCATCCCCTATCCACACCATTCCCCGTCCCCTATCCACACCATTCCCCGTCCCCTATCCACACTGTTCCCCATCCTCTATCCACACCGTTCACCATCCTCTATCCAAACCGTTCACCATCCTCTATCCAAACCGTTCCCCATCCCCTAACCACACCGTTCACCATTTCCTATCCACACCATTTCCCATCCTCTATCCACACCGTTCACCATTCCCTATCCACACCGTTTACCATTCCCTATCCACAACGTTCACCATCCCCTAACCACACCGTTCACCATTCCCTATCCACACCGTTCACCATTCCCTATCCAAACCGTTCCCCATCCTCTATCCACACCGTTCACCATCCCCTGTCCACACCGTTCCCCATCCTCTATCCACACCATTCCCCATCCCCTATCCACACCATTCCCCGTCCCCTATCCACACCGTTCACCATCCCCTAACCACACCGTTCCCCATCCTCTATCCACACCGTTCACCATCCCCTGTCCACACCGTTCCCCATCCTCTATCCACACCGTTCCCCATCCTCTATCCACACCGTTCCCCATCCCCTATCCACACCATTCCCCGTCCCCTATCCACACCATTCCCCGTCCCCTATCCACACCGTTCACCATCTAATTTTCACACCGTTCCCCATCCTCTATCCACACCATTCCCCGTCCCCTATCCACACCGTTCCCCATCCTCTATCCACACCGTTCACCATCCCCTATCCACACCAGTCCCCATCCTCTATCCACACCGGTCCCCGTCCCCTATCCACACCGTTCCCCATCCACTATCCACACCAGTCCCCATCCTCTATCCACACCGTTCCCCATCCTCTATCCACACTATTCCCCGTCCCCTATCCACACCAGTCCCCATTATCTATCCACACCAGTCCTCATCCTCTATCCACACTGTGTGCGCATGTGCATGTTTATGCTTATGCATACCTGATGACAGATCTCATGCACCACCACCATGGTGAGATCCATCTGGTAGGAGAAAGACGAGACTTCGGGATCCAGCAGGATTTTTTGCTCCACAAACACACTTAGACCCCAGTTCTCCATTGCCGCATAGGGGTGTTTCGGGACTGCTAGGAGATCTGCGTACACACACACACACACATGGAATGTCTATTTAAAAATAAGCACACAGCCCAAAACCAAAAGCACCATGTGTCAGTAGTGTGTGTGTGTGTGTGTGTGTGTGTGTGTGTAACTGCATTATGTGTAAGTGCGTTCAGCTTAATTGCCACTTCACAAACTATGAACAGAGTCACAGTGTTATTCGTCAACTGTGTGTGTTTCTGCCTTTCCACCAGTACACACTTACACAAGCATGCACGCACACACACACACACACACACACACACACACACACACACACACACACACACACACACACACACACACACACTATGCATGATAATGAACACGGGACAAATGAATCCTGCAGCTATTACTTTTTTCTCCTGCATCCCACACACAGTGGAATTCTGGGTAAAAATGTCTGAACTTCATGGTAAGATAAATGATGAACTTCACACACCAACTGGAATATTCTGATTGTGTCTGACTCTGACAGTGGAAGAGCTCAGAATTCAGTCCTAAAGAGGTTTTTGGCTTTAGCTGAAAAAAATCTCCATATAGAACATTTCCTTTTTTTTTTTCTCTACCAAAAAAAACAAAAAAAACCCCAGTAGTGTACAACCCAAATTCCAAAATAGTTGGGACACTGTATAAAAGGTAAACAAAAACAAAATGCAATGATTTTCAAAACTCATAAACCCACAATTTAATAACAATAGAACTTAGAAGACATATGAAATGTTTAAACTGAAGAAATGTACTATTTTTAAGGAATTTAAAGCTGTAAAATCTCTTTTGTTCTGGAAAAGTCTGGAAAACGTGAGTGCTATTAAAACTAGTTGGGGAAACATTTTGCAACTGATGAAGTTAATTGGCAGCAGGTCAGTAAGACTATTGGGTATAAATAGTGTATCGTTATACCTAAGATTCTCTCAAAAGTAAAGATGGGCGGAGCTTCACAAACCTGTGAAAAACTGTGTCTACAAATTGTGAAACAATTTCAGAATAATGTTCCTCAGCATCCGCAGAGGAGGGACATGGGGTATATCAGTAGGAGAATGCTGAGGATGGAGACGCAAGGAAGGAAGAAAAGAGGAAGACCAAAGAGGAGGTTTATGGATGTGGTGAGGGAAGACATGCAGGTATTTAAGTTGAAAGAGGCAGATGTAGAGGACAGGGGGGTATGGAGATGGATGATCCGCTGTGGAGACCCCTAATGGGAGCAGCCAAAAGAAGAAGTAGAAGTTTCTTAACTTTAAATTGCAAACCAGTTGAATATCTCATCATTTACATCACATAATTTCATTAAAGTTTCAAAGAATCTGGAGAAATCTCTGTGTACAAGAGTTAAAATCTAGATCGGGTAGCTGTGACCTTCGGGTCCTCGGGTGCCAGTGCGTTTAAAACAGTAATGATTTTGTAATGGAAATCACTGAATGGGCTCATTAACACCTCCAGAAATCATTGTCTGTGAACACAGTTTGCCACGTCATCCACAAATACATGTTAAATGTCTATCATGCAAAGAAGAAGGCATGCGTGAACATGATCCAGAAACACCATTATCCTCTCTGGGCCAAAGCTCCTAAAAAATTTACTGGGGCAAAGTTGAAAGCTGTTCTGTAGTCAAACGAATTGAAATTGGAATTTCTTTTTGGAAACCATGAAAACCACGTCCTCTGGACTAAAGAGGAGAGGGACTATTGGGCTTGTTGTCAGCGCAACAAATGCTTCTCTCTGAAAAATGTCTATTTTCAGGGAAAGGACTTGCATATTTAAGGAAGAAATTGCTAACTGCATACTGCATCTATTACAATAGCATGACCTTGTAGTAGAAGAGTCCGGGTGCTGAACTGGCCTGTCTGCCGTCTAGACCTTTCACCATTCGATACATTTGGCACATTATAAAACAAAAAATACAACAAAGGACACCCAGAGCAACTAGAATCCTGCATAAGACACATATGGGACAACATTCCTTTCCCACAACTGGTCTCCACAGTTCCCAGATGTATAGGCAGAAGACGTGATAGGGTACACAGGGGTAAACATGGCCCTGTCCCAATTTCTATTAAACCTGTTGACGTTATATTTTCTTTTAAATGCTTTATATTCTCAATTTAAATATAGATATGTTTAAAACTAAAAACTGAAATATTGAGTTCAATTGGGCTTATTAGATTTTTTAATCACTGCAATTTGTTTTTATTTACATTTAACACAGTGTCCCAAGTTTTTTTAGATTGGGGCTGAAAATTCAGCTAAACAGAATGAGGTGATGCAGTTTCAGACACAGATTCAGTCGCTTTCCATCACAAAGACAAACAGAATCATGTCTGAATCAGCAAACATTAAACCCCTCCTCAAACACTAAACCCCGCCTCAAACACTAAATCCCGCCTCCGCCACCTAAATGCTTCCTTCAGATGTTTGTTCGACTCAAAGCTGGGGTTCCTCTGGGGTTTAGTCTGATCATTACAGAGACTGTTTAATTACATGCTTTAATTAAAAAACATCACTGAATCACACACACACACACACACACACACACACCTGTGTGTGTGTGTGTGTGTGTGTGTGTGTGTGTGTTTCACAATTAGGCAAGCAAATCTCACAACTAAACTGTGTGTATATGTGTGTGTGTGTGTGTGTGTGTGTGTGTGTGTGTGTGTGTGTGTGTGTGTGTGTGTGTGTGGCAATGAGTTTATGGGGATATTAATAGGAGAATTATAAGGCCAGGACATACACCATTAAACACCATCATGTCCATTCAGAGTGAGAAGAGAAGGAAGAGGAGGGGTGGGGATTTATAGAGAGAGAGAGAGAGAGAGAGAGAGAGAGAGAGAGAGAGAGATGTGGTGAGGACAATCTCGTGGTGAGCCGGTGGCCTTGTTCACGCTTCCTAAACCACTTAGACACTTCATCACGTGCAAATCAAGGACCCTTGAGGACAAATGACCCGTCCACCATTAGGCTCTGAGTGCCAGGCTGGGATGTGGAGGACACACGGGATCAGGGCTTTTCTTAACAAGGACTTTTACAGGAAGTGATGCGGTGTGTGGACGCAGCTGCTGAAAGGGACGATTAAAAGCCTGAAGCCGTCCTCTCTCTGTGTGTGTGTGTGTGTGTGTGTGTGTGTGTGTGTGTGTGTGTGTGTGTGTGTATATGTGTGTGTGTGTGAGGTCAGAGACATGCTGCAGCTCAGAGAGCATGGTGTAATTATAAAGAAGCTCCAGGTCATGTCCTCGTCCTGATCCTTAACCGCTGTGGAACACAAACACACATCACTGTGACGTCTCGAGAGGAAAAATCTGTCCAGAAGAACGTGTGCGAGTGTGTGTGTGTGTGAGATGTCTGGGGCAACAAAAACGGAATGAGACATAGTAGGGCAGGAGGGCAGGTGAGCTATCATGGTGGTCTGTCACTTGGAAAGCTCCAGTGTGTGTGTGTGTGTGTGTGTGTGTGTGTGTGTGTGTGTGTGTGTGTGTGTAGGAGAAATAGAAAGAGATTGAGAGGGAGCTGGCTGGGTTTAAGGAGCACAGAGTGATGATGCTGAGAGACTCAGGAGAGATTATTTTCATCCGGTTTGTTTTAAATCACCTCATCATGGATTTGTTCTCAGTTCCCAGAGCTCACAGTGTCCCCAGAGTTCCCAGAGCTCACAAAGTTTGCAGAGCTCACAAAGTTCCTAGAGTTTGCAGTGTCCCCAGAGTTCCCAGAGCACACAGAGATCACAAGCCACAAAATTCCCAGAGCTCAAAGAATTTGCAAAGCTTGCAGATTCCAGAGTTCCATGAGTTACCAGATTTATTAGAGCTCCCAGAGTTCAGAGAATTTCCAGAGTTTTTAGAGCTCACAAAGGTATCAGAGCTCCCAGAGTTCCATGAGCTTCCAGAGGTCGCAGAGCTCACAAGTTCCCAGAGTTTACAGAGTTCCTAGAATGCACACGGTTTCCAGATGTTGCAGTTCCCAGAGTTCCTAAAGTTTGCAGAAGTCCATGAGCTCCTAAATCACCATATAGTGCTCACATCAAAGTCTCTCTGTATGTCTCTCACTCCATCTCTGTAATCTCTCTGCTTTCTTCTTTATTCCTCTCTCTCTCTCTCTCTCTCTCTCTCTCTCTCTCTCTCTCTCTCTCTCTCTCACACACACACACACACACACACACCTTCAGTCCATCTCTCCTCTTTCATCTCCACTCTTTCATTCCCGCTCTATCTGTCCAATTCTTCTTTTTTTTATCTCCACTCCTCCATTCTCACTCCATCTGTCTATCCAGCTCAAATTTCTCTTATATGAGGTTTTTGCTCATACAGTGGTCCCCCAGTTATCGAACGGCTCGGCTATCGAACATTCCGGTTAGCGAACGGTTTTCCGAACGAAATTTGGGTCCGGTGAACGAACAAAGTTCCAGTTACCGAACGCCACCCACGCTGCCCAACCCAGCGCGAGGGGAAGAAACTGCTTCCGCTTCAACCATCGCTGAGTAAGCATCTATCGCAACTTCTGTTTGTGAACAATATTAGTGATATTTAGCGGTAAGTACAGTAATCATTTTTTTTCTTACTCTTGTAAAGTTGTTAATTTATACTTTTACCGAGCCAACACAAAATACCTGCAGAGATCGGGATAATCCGGCAAAAGGCAGTCCATAAATAATATCCACGGTGCTTTACGGAGGAAGCCCGATTGCGATGAGCTCAATGTGGGCGGGGCACGCATGAGCGAAGGAACAGGGCATTCCCTGAAGCACCATGACAGCCACCGTAGGGGGCGTGGCAGGGGGATACCTAAATATTAATACGGTTAAAAACAGGAAAAAAAAATTAATTATTGGGTATTGGTGGAGTTCGGGAACGGATAAATTGGTTTTCCATTATTTCTTATGGGATAATTAGGTCCGGTTTTCGAACATATCGGATTTCGAACGGTTTTAAAGGACGAATTAAGTTCGATAACCGGGGGACCACTGTATAAGGAAACATGTGATGGCTTTGAGACAGTGATGGTGTTTTGTCTCTCGTCTCAGACATTATTTGACAGAAAGTCCCTGGTTGAGTCTTAAACACGTCCCACAGCGTCGTCTCTCGATCATCACTCACCCTGACCAACTACAGCACCATTCCAAAGAGAGTGTTTCCTCTCTCCAAAATAGATTTCACCCAGATGTGTGTGTGTGTGTGTGTGTGTGTGTGTGTGTGTGTGTGTGTGTGTGTGTGTGTACAAGAAACATATGACGAGAGACTGAGCGAGACACGGAGGAAGACATGTCACTGAGTCACACAACACTCAGTGTGAGACAAACAAACAAAGCGTTGAGTAAAGACACATATGTAACAACTGTGTGTGTGTGTGTGTGTGTGTGTGTGTGTGTGTGTGTGTGTGTGTGTGTGTGTGTGAGAGAGTGAGACTTGGAAGCTTGTCGGTCTGTTAACCTTCATCACACACACACACACACACACACACACACACACACTCGGAGCATGCGACACTTTCACACTGCAGCTCATCTCTTTTTCTGCTCTTTCTGCAAAACCCTTTCTGATTTATGGCCCTCGTTTCCATGGTGACGGTTGATACGGAAATGTCCTCCAACCTTGAAGAGTGGAACGAGTTCAATAAAAGATTCTCATCGTCTTCAGAACGTTTGGTTTTTATGAGGGCGCGGTCCTGACGCTCGAGCAGAGAAAAACTCGCTGATAGAAATCACACCATCACAATAAGTCACAGCTGCAGAGGGAAGGAGGGAATCTGACAGGAAGGAGAACATGATCAAAGACACGTGACTGGATCTTCTTCAGTGAGGACTGATAGGAATTTCTACACGACCTTTTAAAACCGAGATGTAAATGATGTCTCAGGAGGACAGAGCGACATTTCACACTGTCATTATCGAATAAATCAGAATGATGGAGAACTAAACAGATTCAATTACACATTCCTACAGGAGTCAAAAACCATGTGACTGAGGGAGAAACTGAGCAGCTCCAACATCAAACACCATCATTTACCATCAAACACCTTCAATCTCCATCACACACATCACCATTTACCATCAAACACCATCATTTACCATCAAACACCTTCTTCTCCAACATCACACACCACTATTCTGCATGAAACCCCAACATTCAGCATCACACACCAACATTCACCATCTCACATTAACATTCCCCACATGGTGAAGGTCAGAGAGAAACTCAGGTGTGAGGTTGATCCTTCAGGCTAGTGTTGGTTTTCATTGGAATAACATTTGAAGATGATTTGATTCTCAGTGGTGAAGTTTCCTGAAGGTTCTGTTTCGCATCATTACCTCTCAGAGTGACAATTTCCTCACTGTGAACTCGTTCCATTGCTAATTAACGGCTTCATTAGCTTTTAGACGGCTAATTGATCTGACATTTGCACAGTGACAGTGACGGAGGCGTCTGCGCTCTCAGAGGACACGAGCTCAAGTGTTCGAGACAGACGTCAAGTTAGTGTCAGTGTGACAGGAGAGACGAAGACGAGACTCCTGAACATCTCACAAACACACACACACACACACACACACACACACACACACACACACACACACACACACACACACAAACACACACACTCTACTCGCTCCATCACTCTGAGCTTTATTTCCCCAACAGTTCCATCTTTCTGCTTCATGAACATCAAGTCGTCCAATCAACAGGATGAAGGGATGAGAAATGATGGTGAGAAATGAGAGAAGTGAAGACACTCTGTCTGATCTGCAGTGTGATGGTGAATGCTGGTGTGGGTGTGATGGTGAATGTTGGTGTGTGTGATGGTGAATGATAGTGTGTGTAATGGTGAATGTTGGTGTGTGTGATGGTGAATGTTGGTGTGTGTGATGGTGAATGTTGGTGTGTGTGATGGTGAATGTTGGTGTGTGATGGTGAATGTTGGTGTGTGTGATGTGAATGTTGATGTGTGTGATGGTAAACGATGTGTGATGGGGAATGTTGGTGTGTGTAATGGTGAATGTTGGTGTGTGTGATGGTGAATGTTGGTGTGTGTGATGGTGAATGTTGGTGTGTGATGGTGAATGTTGGTGTGTGTGATGTGAATGTTGATGTGTGTGATGGTAAACGATGTGTGATGGGGAATGTTGGTGTGTGTAATGGTGGATGTTGGCGTGTGTGATGCTGAATGTTGGTGTGTGTGATGGTGAATGTTGGTGTGTGTGATGGTGAATGTCGGCGTGTGTGATGGTGAATGTTGGCGTGTGTGATGATTAATGTTGGTGTGTGTGATGGTGAATGTCGGCGTGTGTGTTGGTGAATGTTGGTGTGTGTGATGGTGAATGTCGGTGTGTGTGATGGTGAATGTTGATGTGTGTGATGTGAATGTTGGCGTGTGTGATGGTGAATGTTAATGTGTGTGATGGGAAACGATGTGTGATGGCGAATGTTGGTGTGTGTGATGGTGGATGTTGGCGTGTGTGATGCTGAATGTTGGTGTGTGTGATGGTGAATGTCGGCGTGTGTGATGGTGAATGTTGGTGTGTGTGATGGTGAATGTCGGCGTGTGTGATGCTGAATGTTAGCGTGTGTGATGATTAATGTTGGTGTGTGTGATGGTGAATGTCGGTGTGTGTGTTGGTGAATGTCGGTGTGTGTGATGGTGAATGTCGGTGTGTGTGATGGTGAATGTCGGTGTGTGTGATGGTGAATGTCGGTGTGTGTGATGGTGAATGTCGGTGTGTGTGATGGTGAATGTCGGTGTGTATGATGGTGAATGTTGATGTGTGTGATGTGAATGTCGGCGTGTGTGATGGTGAATGTCGGCGTGTGTGATGCTGAATGTCGGCGTGTGTGATGGTGAATGTTGGTGTGTGATGGTGAATGTTGGTGTGTGTGATGCTGAATGTTGGCGTGTGTGATGCTGAATGTTGGCGTGTGTGATGGTGAATGTTGGTGT
>JBCEWE010000220.1:97012-102012 GCA_039877035.1 Silurus lanzhouensis
CACACACACACACACACACACACACACACACACACACACACACACACACACAGTGCAGGGAAACAGATGGAAGTCCATCACATTTGACTTCTATATGTATTGAATGATGGAGGAGATGTAAAGTGTAGAAGAGATTCATATAAAAACACACAGGATGTAAACGATTCCGTTTTTTTTCCGCCTCGGGGAGAATTTATTATTCCTGAGTTTCCACATGCTGGTCTTTTTCTCTTTGTCTTCTCGTTTTTTGACTCTCTGGACCCTAATGGAGTTAATTGGACCGGAATCGAGTGGCTCGGAGTCTGTTATCGACTGGAGGATAACGACACCAGACGAAGCTCTGAGGATCTGCACGCCTCGTAGCTCACAGACAAGTGGAACAGAATAAAGTGTCTTTAAACTCGCCACAGAGACACAAATCAGCCCACACACACACACACACACACACACACACACACACACACACACACACACACACACACACACACACACACACACACACACACACACACAAGATTCCTCCTTCTAGCTGTGACACACAGGATGGAAGAAAACACTGAAAGGCCGTGGCTCTGTAAATATTTCTGCTGTTTGACTAAAAGTGCAAACCAGAGACGCGTTTCTATGGCAGCAGCTCCAGTGACTGCTCTTCCCGACTCGAAATCCCTACACCGTATCGCATCACGTCACGTCGTATCTGAAAATATCTTCAGGGCTCGAGATCAGGTGTTTCAGATGATCTACGCCTGTTGTGATCCGAATCTTTTATACAAATCCCCTGAAAGCCGTCAATGCAGTTCTGCCCGCTCTCACACAGTTTAACCCCATGCAGGGAGTGTAGAGGAGCTGGTGAGTGGATCCTGTGTGTGTTAGAGGAGGGAAAACAGTACAGTGTGCGGTGCAGCGTCGGGATTCTGTAATGTGCTGCTTAAATCTCACAGTAATAAAACCTTTACTGTTCCATTTACATTTACATTTACTTTTACTGGCCCAATCCAAGAGAGCCAGCATTACTGACTTACATTTACTATTACATTTACTGTTACACTTCTAACACATTTACCCTCACTGTTACATTTACTGTTACATTTATCATTACACTTCTACCACATTTATTGTTACTGTTACATTTACTGTTACATTTATCATTACACTAACTACCACATTTACCCTCACTGTTACATTTACTGTTACACTTCTACCACATTTACCCTCACTGTTACATTTACTGTTACATTTATCATTACACTAACTACCACATTTACCCTAACTGTTACATTTACTGTTACACTTCTACCACAGTTACCCTCACTGTTACATTTACTGTTACACTTCTACCACAGTTACCCTCACTGTTACATTTATCATTACACTAACTACCACATTTACTCTTACTGTTACATTTACTGTTACATTTATCATTACACTAACTGCCACATTTACTATTACACTTACATTTACTGTTACTGTTACATTTAGTGTTATTCTTATATTTACTGTTACTTTTAGAATTTTTGTTACATTTTCTATCACATTTACGTTCACATTTACATTTACTGTCATTGTTACTGTAACTGTTTATTTATTTACATTTACATTTATGGCATTAAAGAGATGCCTAGTCTCCACCAGTAAATACATTCTTATGCTGGTTCATTAGGACACAGACTAAGATGTGATCAGAGTGCCTCACCCCCACAGTCAAACATGGAGGTGAAAGCTTAATGGTTTGGCATTGTTTTAGAGCAGTGAAGGTTGGAGAATTATTCCAGAAAGTGAAAGGAATCCTGAACCAACATGACTTCACCATACAACAAGACGATGAACAGAAGCCTACATCCAAGCTCTATAAGCGTTTTTTTTTTTAGAGTCATCTGGAAATGATCTGAAATGGGGAGAATGTAAACAAGCAGGAGGAAGTGATGAGGAAGGGAGCAGAGACGAGAGAAATGAACCTTTTCCTGGTTCCGCTGCTGCTTCCATCACCTCCAATACGCCTCTTTAATCAAACTGCTTTTCTCTCCTGACATGGAGATTATAATAGTGATGTTTCACACTGCTTTAAACGCACCGTGTGTGTGTGTGTGTGTGTGTGTGTGTGTGTGTGTGTGTGTGTGTGTGTGTGTGTGTGTGTTGAGGATGTTAGTGCACCCAGAGGAGAGATAATAGCACTCAGCATGTGGCAGAAATGAGGAAAATAAATAAATTTCAGTTTCACACTACAGGAGAAGTGTTTCACATCCGACTCTATGAAGACGAAGAAACCCGCAGCAGTTCACCTGCTTATTACAGACACGGTGCGTGTGTGTGTGTGTGTGTGTGGTGTGATGGTTTATCCATTACAAGGATTGATTTTATTAGTGAATGACAAAAGAGTATGTGTTTTAAGCAGCGGTGAGGAAACAGCAGAGTCTGTGTTGTTCTCTCTCTCTCTCTCTCTCTCTCTCTCTCTCTCTCGCTTTTCTAAACCCTTGTGTATTTAAATGGACAGTGAAGGAAACCTCTATCTTTGACTGGAGAAGTGTGTAAGACTCACCGTCACACCGCTGCGTGTCGTCGTCTCTCGGGAGCCGAAGTCACACACGGCCCAAGACACATAATAAGTGGACATGCGAGGCGTCCTGGAGAAGCGATTGACGACCCGGGTGTCCTCGTCCAAGCCGGACCACTCGACAGGCATGTTGGAGATGGACCGGTAGGAGGCATCGTGCCTCAAGGTCACACTGAAGGTGGCTTTGTAGATAGGTTCGTCAAAACACGGGAACGCTTTCCTCGCATGAGTCGGAGAGAACTGAGTCACGGCAACGAACCTGCACAGACAGAGACGGGTTTAGATGAGAGGACAGGATCTATCAGTGAGACGCTTCTGTATCTTGAAAGAAACTTCCTGATGTTTCAGAAACTTCAGAAACACAATGGCTTCCAGTCTCATTTATTCAGCAGCTCAGAATATAGCACTTAATCCAGCACACAATGTTAGATTATACTTTACTTTTTATGCATGTGTGTGTGTTTGTGTATATAAACCTCAATGAAGCCTTGAGATAACAAACCAACATCATGATGTTATCACAAACTCTGCACTGTCACGTGACATGACTTTTTTTCTGCACCTCCAATAATCAGCACCTGTAGATATATTGATGGTTCACTGCACTGTTTGTCCTTCACAGTAGTGTTGGGCCTCGTAGGTACGCGTCATGATGAAATGTAAGCTGCTTTGGATAATGGCATTACTATGCCGCTGTGAACGTCTCCAGGTTACTTATGTAACCATGGTTCCCAGAGGGAACTCGAGCTGCGTTAACAACGATTTGGAAACGATTCCGCATTGTCGGCGCTCTGAATCACGGGCGTAATCAGTCCAATGGAAAGCGAGGCATCACCGGTGGGGTGACGTCATGATCCGGAAGCTATAAAATGCACACGGAGTGAAAACGGTGCTTGCTTTTGAAAAAGGAAGGAAGCGCTGCAGGGACGGCGACAGTGTGGCATGGAAACGCAGTGTCTTGTTCCCTCAGGGTACCATTGTTACATACATAACCTGGAGCCGTTCCCCTTCAGGAACTTGAGCTACGTTCACAACACTTTGGGAACAAGAGTCCAATAAAGCCAGACTGATTAATGCCTGCCCAGTGTGGATGGGCACAGGTAGGTCGAAGGACAAAGGGGCCAGGAGAGGCACTAAGGTCAAGGTTATAAAAGACTGAGTGTCTGCTCGCACTGGGCACAGTCAGTTAAGCTTCTCCTAGTCTGGGGCCTAAAAAAGTGGAGGGAAGAAAGCCTGGATCATACCAGATACCATACCAGATCGTGTGATGACTGAGGGTAACTTGGAAAAGTACCCTAATTAAGGCACCAGAAGCATGGCGCTGTCCCTGTCGGGTCTTTCCGTGAGTCATAGGTGCCTTTCAGTAGACACAAGGGTGGCCATGGACCGGCCAATGGCCCTAGCTGTCTCTTCAGTCACACAGCAGAGCTCTCGAATTTCAGCACAGGCATGGTGTGTGGGGCAAGAACAATGAGCGGGAGAACCCTCCTCAAAGAGTTCTCTCTGGGAGCGCAGCGTTCGCAAATACATGCGAGCGTAATCTGCACACTCGGCTCCCTCGAGAACCGACCTAGCATACTCCGCTCCCAAGCAAGCAACACACAGGCTGTGTGTATCCCCCCAGCACAGCCGGAAAGAGTGCTTACTATTCAGGCTTGCTTTTATTTTCTTTTTTTACATTTTGTTTCCGGACACTTACCATAGACACATACACACATAGAGCGCTTCATGAACAAACAGAAGCTAGCACTGGCTTCGCTCCATGTGCTTTTTTATAGCTTCCTGGTGGTGACCTCACCCCGCCGGTGACGCCACGCTTTCCATTGGACTGATTACACACATGATTCAGAGCGTGGACAACGTGAAAGCGTTCACAAAGCATTGTTGACGCAACTCGAGTTCCTGAATGGGGAACTAAGCCAGCTCCATGAAGATGTGCTTTACGTGGGTTAGAGTGGAAGATCTCCTGCTATAGAGCTCCAACCACATTAAACATGATGAATGTGAACACTGTCTGCACCCCAGGCCTCCTCACCTTCTCACCTACATCAGGACCTAAATTTACTACCACCCTTCTGGCTAAATGAGCACAAATATCCATAAAGTCTGGTGGAACATCTACTCAAAAGGGTAAAGGTTCTTATAACAGCAAATGGAGACTCTGTGTGGAATGGGATGTTCAGAAAGAAACACATACTAATCTTATGGTCAGGTGTCCACAAACTTTTGTCCATGCTCTATAATGTATCTGGAAAGTGTGTGAGAGACTCGTCTCAAAATTTGTGTGTAAAATAATTCGCTCGTAACTTATGGGACAGGAAGTAAAAGCGGAGTGTGTGCTGTAAAGCTCAGTGTGGAGAGAAAATTACACACAGCTATAAATATCTCCACGAGACTACAGTCAGGATTCTACACCAACATCACTCCAATGTCCTTCTTCAACCACTGC
>JBCEWE010000220.1:107012-254512 GCA_039877035.1 Silurus lanzhouensis
GACTCCAAACAGCAGATAAAACACACCACCAATCTGTTACTTTTCCTCTCTTTTCATAACAACTTGACTTTCTTTTCTTCATAAAGATGAACAGATCTTCAGAGCCTTTACAAGGTTCTTCTGCATGACAGAGAAGTGAGGAGATATACACTGTCTTTCCTGCATAATTGGATGAACACAAAAGAGGTGACAGGAATAACATTGTTTACCCAGAATCCTTTATTTTTTAGCAGGGCATCAGAAGATGAGAACTTACACCTCTTTACTGCTCACATGGAGAAGGTTTCATTTGTAGAACATACAGTATCACTGAGCTTCACATCACATCAATTCACTTTGGTTGTGTGCATTTGATCGTTAGCAAGTTAGCTGCTTTACGTTAGCATAGCATGTTTCAGTTCTGACAGGAAACTGGTCCGAAGTTTGTCTCTCTCTCATTGTTCTCTCTCACTTTCTTTCACTTTGTCACACTTTCTCTCTCTCTCTCTCTCTCTCTCTCTCTCTCTCTCTCTCTCTCTCTCTCTCTCTCTCTCTCTCACTCACTTTCTTTCTTTCTTTCTTTCTTTCTTTCTTCCTTTCTCACCCTTCTTTTACTCACTCATGCTTTCTTCTTCACTCACTCACTCACTCACTCACTCACTCACTCACTCACTCAATTTTTATTCACTCACTCTTTCATTCAATCACTTACTCACACAATCGTTCGCACTCATTCTATTTTCTCTTTTACTCACTCACTCACTCATCTTTCTTTCTTTCTTTCTTTCTTTCTTTCTTTCTTTCTTTCTTTCTTTCTTTCTCTCTCTCACTCACTCAATCACTAATTTAGTCCTCTCTCTCTCTCTCTCTCTCTCTCTCTCTCTCTCTCTCTCTCTCTCTCTCTCTCTCTCTAGCAATTTTTCCTTTTCCATGAAAACACCTTCACACTTCAAACATGGCTGCCACAGAGACCCCCCCCCTCCCTCACCTTACACACACAAAAGTGCTCCAATTCACAGAGTTATTCACACCTGTACACACACACACACACACACACACACACACACACACACACACACACACACACACACACACACTAAAAGCACTGTGAAGTATGCGTTCCGTTGTTGTTGTCTCTGTAATTGCCATGTGATCTTGTTTTCTACTTTGATCTTGACCTGTTCTTCACGTTTCTGATTCTTGTTTGTGATCAGTGTGATTAGCATAAATAGCATGATCAGAATGATTAGCATGTTTGTTGATCCGCCGACTCATTGCTTATTTATGATATTGATCTTGATACACGTTATTTTCCTGTTGTGTTTATTAAAGCTGCCTGATCCTGCCGCTGCAGTTCTCTAGTGCTTCAGTTGATGTTTGGCCTGTTCAGGATTAGCAGCATTGTTATCTGCATCTATATATCTTTAACATATACATAATGGATATGTGAGCCAGAGGGCCAAACCACTCTTTCTTTATGTGATACGCATCAAGAGATCAGAATCAGGAAACCAGAGACCACCGAGGATGTGGTTTGGGTTTTTCATTACTGATATCATATTAAATCTCATGTTTCTGTAATCATAGAAAGGGACACATCGAAAATAAATCAAAGCCCACTTCATTATCCAGGGTTTTGGTGGATATTCCATCCCCTCCTGGTTCTGCTTTATCTCAATGCACAAATCTCAATGAGACATAAAAAAAGAAAACATCACCAGATCACCATCAGGTGAGTTCATAATGATGATGATGATGATGATGATGATGATGGTGTGGAAATGCTCAGGAAACACTTTCCACCCAGACTCACCGTCTAACGCTGAAACCCATTCTGTTACATATGTTGAAACTGATGAAATTTTACCATTTTTAGAGGAAAATAAGTCGTTTTGAATTTGATGGCTGCTACACATCTCAAAAAATTTGGGACGAGATAACAAAAGTCTAGAAAAGTGTCACTGACAGCTGAAGCTTCAGTAACTAATAAGGTTAATTGTGATGATCGGATATAAAAAGAGTACCTTATAAAGTCTGTCTGAAGTTAAGATGGGCAGATATTCACCAATCTCCACAAAACTGCATCTACAAATTATGGAACAATTTCATAATAATGTTCCTCGATGTCAAATTGTAAAAAATATCTCATCATTTACAGTGCATAAGATCATCAAAAGATTTCCAGAATCTCAAAAAATCAGTGTGCATGGGACAAGGACAAAAATCAATATTGTATTGCGTTGTTTGCGATGTCTTCCACAAATGCAGGTTAAAACCCTATCATGTGAAGAAGAAGCTATATGTGAACATGATCCAGAAATGCTGCTACCTTCTCTGCAACAAAGCTCATTTAAAATCTACTGAGGCAAAGTGGAAAACTGTTCTGTGGTCAGATGAATTAAAATTCTGAATTATTTTTGGATGCTCTATCCTCTGGACTAAAGAGGAGAGGGACCATCTGGCTTGTTCTCAGCACTCCGTTCAAAAAGACACATCTCTGATGGTATGGAAGTGCATTAGCACCTGAAAAGGGCCGCTCTGGAAAGGCTTCGTCAATGATAAAAAATTATTTATAGGGTTTAGAAAAAAATATGATTCTATCCAGCTTCTGCAGCTGGTCTCCTGAGTTCTCAGAAGAATATCTGTAACTGGGATTGTATTGTAGTGTATCTCTCAAATATTTGGAGAAAATATCAAGTCACTTGAAATGTTTAAAAGTTAGCTAGCACAGCTGGAGGAAATAAATCATCGTTTCAAGTGGCTAGCTAGAATGGCACAGCTGTGTTTTGTGATTATTTTAGTTTAGTATTTCAGCAGAAAAGCTCAGAGCTGAAAGTGGTGATGTGAAAGTAGCTGAAGTTTCTATCAGTCACATATCAGAGCTGGTGAGAAGATGGAGTTTGTGTTGATTTCAGCTCTGAGAGAACACTACAAATAAAAATCAATGAAAGCAATCAGACACTGGAGATCGGATTAAAAGTATCAGGCAGTATTGCAGCATTTCTGTGTGTGAAAGTAGAAAAAAGTAGATGTGTAGATATGGAGTGAGGGGGCGTGGCCTATCGGACCAGACCAAACCGAGTGACAGAACACTTCTACGCCTGTTACATGGTCACGTTAAGTGTTTTATCACACACACACACACACACACACACACACACACACACACACACACACACACACACACCCTGGTGTGGAGTCCTGGATTGTGATTGGTCAGAAACAGGTGTTGATTCGTTTTTTAGAACAGCAGCACTGCAGCTGTGATTCACAGCTGGATAATAATTTTATTGTTTATTATTTTTCTTAAGTTTGTGTGTATGTGTGTGTTTTGTTGGAGTTGTTTCTGTGTATTTATGTATTCAATTAATAAAAGTGTATTGATGGATTTAAAAGAGTCCCGTTTACACTGAAATGCCACTTCTGTTCATATAAACTGGATTAAATATGAACTGGATTTCCTATGAAATGGGTTTAATGTATGCTGGATTTAATATGAGCTGGTTTAAATGTGAATTTGACTTCATTTAACTTGATTTCAAATCAATTGTTTTTAATATAAACTTGATTTCATTGAAACTTGGTTTAATATAAACTGGATTTAATATAAACTGGATCTTTCTTTGTTTTGCTTTTTATTTTTTTTTCTTGTTTCGTCTTGACAGAAGGTTCCACATTCACACTGTTCTACTTTCTTTTTCTTCTTCACTGTTTCTCCTCAGGGCTTCGAATAAAACTCCATTTAAATAGCACATGAGCTGCTACAGCTGTGTGTGTGTGTGTGTGTGTGTGTGTGTGTGTGTGTGTGTGTGTGTGTGTGTGTGTGTGTGCACTGAATATAAATGTGCTTCTTTTCTCTTAATCTCAGCAAAACACACACACATACACACACACACACAAACACACACACATCCTCTCTCTCTTTCTCAAAACAAAATCTATAACCCATTTAAATGAATAAATGACCTAATGCTATGCTCAAGACCTCAGGTTGCTGTTTTCAGGTAAAACACTAATTAAAGTCATGAACTTGATTGTAGTGATAAGTTGGTTTAAAAGAGGCAGATGTGAAGGACAGGGGGTTATGGAGACGGATGATCTCCTGTGGCGACCCCTAATGGAAAAAGCTAAAAGAAGAAGAAGAAGAAGAATGTAAGCAAAGAGTAAGTGAGACTGTCTGAAAACTTATGGACAGAGAAGAAATGGGCAGACTAAACCAGGTCTGAAATATACAGTCCCTAATCACAAGGCACAGTCTGATATTACAGTCCTTATCCCAAAACAAGTAACAGAGCAATGCAGGCAGACACAATAATTAGAGCCAAAAAAACAGCCCCGGATCCGAGAGCAGGCAGACTGAGCAATTCAGGGAGAACTAAAACCATTAACCAAATACTGGTAAACAATTGCAGAACAATAATGAGCAGAGCAAAAACACATCCAAAAACCAGTCCAAAATCCAAACTGGTGATCAGGGTGGCCAGACAGGACAGGGATCCGAAACAGGGTTATGGACCAGGAAATGGCGAGAATAATCTCAGCTACATGAGGAGCCAATGAGATAATCGGGCCCCGAATTAATGTCTTTGGTGTCCTTAAATACATGGCGGCGCAGGAACAAACGAGAAGATGGCCGCCGACCCGGAAGTGCACGTCACAAACCCGGATGAGCGCACCAGGCTTTCTGGCCGACGTGATGAGACGGAGCGACGCCCCCTTTCGGAGACCACGACATCAGTGAAACCCAGGGGCCGGGTGAACACTTTGGCAAAGGCCACGGGCGGAGCCACATTGTCGGCAAAGTCCGGGGGCGGAGCAACGTAGTCAACAAGGCTCGGCAGCAATGACCTGGACAAGGAAGCTGAGCGGCGCCCTCTGTGGATCTCTGAGGCGCAGCAACGCTCTCAGCTGGGCTCGGAAGCGGGGTGACATCCTCAGCATGGCAGGCAAGCTGGGAGAAATTTTTGGCAATGCAGCAGGACCAGGAGGCGTTCCCGGCAGGGGAGCGAGCTTGGCAGAGCAGACAGGATGATTCAGGAGTGTTGCCTGCTCAGCAGTCTTTGGTCTGCTTTGTTTTAGATTTCATTTCATGATGCACCCAAATTTTCAAATTGTTCAAAGGTCAGTTCAGCACATGTATTCTTCTACTTTGAAGCCATGCTGTTGTAATGGATGCAGTATATGGTTTAACATTGTCTTGCTGAAATATGCGAGGCCTTTGCTGTAGAAAGACATCATCTGAATGGAAGCATGTGCTGCTCTAAATTCTGTATATACCTTTCAGCATTGATGGAGCCTTTCCAGATGTGCAAGGCACTAATGCATACCATCAGAGATGCAGGCTTTTGGACTAAGTATTGATGAAAAGCTGCATGGTTCCTCTCCTCTTTAGTCCAGAGGACTCAGCAGCCATGGTTTCTGAAAAGAATTAAGAATTTTAATTAGTCTGGTCACTGAACAGTTTTCCACTTTGCCTCAGTACATTTTAAATAAGCTTTGGCTCAGAGAATATGGTGCCATTTCTGGATCATGTTCACATATGGCTTATTCTTTGCATGATAGAGATTTTACCAGCATTTGTGAATGATTTGGGATGGTGAACTGTGTTCACAGAATGAGGTGTTAATAAGCCCAGATTATTCAGTATCCCAGAAGATTCAGTTACACCTAAAGGCCTAAAGATCTCTAGCACACAAAGATTTCTTCAGATTCTCTGAATCTTTTGAAGATAACATATACTGCAACCATAATTCTTTATTTCTTCCTTAAAATGGTACATTTCATGTTTTATATGTTCTATTGTGAATAAAAAATGAGGCTATGAGATTTGCAAATCATTGCATTCCATTTTTTTTATTTTATTTCTATCTTTCCCAACCTTTTTACAATTGGAGTTGAATTTATAAAACAAAACAAAAAAATCATTTTTTATGAAAATGTACACAATTTCTACACATTTATGGTATATATATATATATATATGCTGTACATATATTGAAAAAAAGTTGATAGTAAAAAAGGTCTCTGATGCCCTCTAGTGGCTGGCTGCAATACTACATTTAACTCTATAACGGTTCCTAAACTTTATTCTCTGATCGGAAAAGAAACACGGTAAAGCTTTAGTGTTTAATCACTTTTTTTGAGGGTCAGCTCATCGCAGCCAACGCATTATGGACACCATGAAAAAATGAAAATAAATAAAAAATAAGTTTTAATAATAATGGGTTTTCTGTCCATGAATTAGTGTATTTACCAAATATCATTACACACAGTACATAAACTTAGAAGACATTTCTCAGGTAAAATATTCGTAACAATGAAACAATTTGTAACTTATTCAGTGTGCATCTTCTTCCGCTCCCTCCTTAGCTTAAGAGGTTATTAAGTATCACTACACACTGTTCACCTGTAGATGTCGCTATTGCAGAATTATTACACACCTTAAATATAATTTCACAGTGAATAATCCTAATTCTACACATGTTAATTAAACATAATTCCTTTCCATAAATAACCGAGATATTCGGAAAGAAAGATCTTTCTGTGACAGCTTCGAACTCTACACATTATTTAGAATATTATTATTATTTCTATAAGTTTCACAAGTTAATTTGTCCCTTTTACTTATTATTATAAATGCTTTTTTTTTAGAGTTTTCTGATGGTAAATAAAAAGGGGTGATAGATGGGATACAAGGTGATTTAAAGTTCCAACACACACCCAAAAGATTTCTTCCATTACTCATTACAAACAGATAACTATCACTATATCAAACACACTGAGGTAACTAGCAGCGCTGTCTGGTTTATGAGCGAACTGGTCCTTTGAACTTATCTCAATTTATTTACATTTATGGCATTTGGCAGATGTCCTTACCCTAAGCGACTTGCAGTTATCTTACTTACATAGCTAAGTAATTGAGTGTTAAGGGCCTTGCTCAAGAGCCCAGCAGTGGCAGATTGGTGAGTAGCTCTTCCAGTTATCAACCCAGGAGAATAGAAGCCATCACATGCTTCATCCAAGAGATATAAAACCAGCTCACCACATCATTTTAGCTGCTGTTCAGGCTACAATCCTCAGACCAGCATAAGGCACATCAGAAGAAACTGGAATTGATACTGTAGGACACTATGCCAACCAGTTGACAGTCTCTGGACTCCCAGTCACACATTATCATGGTTCAAAAATGCACTATTGAAATTTAGACTTTGAATCCCATCTGTCCTGTAGACACATCAAAGTGAGTTTTAATACTGTATGTGATCGAGACGAACTCGTGCATGAAAACACGGCTTCAGATGACTGTGCTGTGGTTCCAAGTCGCTGTCGAATCATTGGAGAAGCTTCAATCCTGTTCATTAGTGGTGTGTTAACAGACATTACACACATTTATTCAGATCAATTGGACGATTAATTTACAGAAGTGACTTCTCAGCTTCTATATTAAATATTTTATCACACACTGTGCTGTACAAACTGAGCAATGCATCTGAGAGAATCTGAAATCAAAATGAACAGAGAAGCTTTTCTGCTGGCTTTTTAAATATCAGACTCAATTCCTAAGATCAGTGGCTCAAGGGCTGATCCACCAGCAAGCTCAGTAAAGGCTAGCATGGACGTCTTTGTACGCATCACAAGCTCAAAAAAGGAGAATATGCCAGAATTTACCTCCGAAGTAAGATCATGTCTCGTTAGTATTTCCCAACAATTTACTAATAATCAGTTTTATTATTAAAGAGTCTATTTATAGTTAATTATGCAACATTGCCACTTCAAACTTTAATAAACATGTAAGGAATAGGAAAGGGAGCAAAGTGCAGGCAGTCAATGGTTTTATATAACGTGAGCAAACACGACGGAGAAAAAAGCACTGAGAGTAAACAGTCAAGGCGTTCAGCAGAACAGGGTTTCTGCCCGGTCTTAAAAAGTCTTAAATCTAAAAATCTAAATTTAAGGCTTTAAATTTTGTTTTTTATTTTGTTCTTAAATAATTTTAAACAAGACATAATGTTTCGATGTCCATGTAACGCTGACTCTACTGCTCATTAAAATGCTCCAATTAACACTTCAGAAAGTGTTTTTTTCCCCTGTGTTTTAATGGTGTTGTAGTTCTTTCTTTCGCTTGTCTGAATATAAGTATTTTGTCTACAAATGAGACCAACATGCAACAGCCAATCAGCTTCCTGTTATTGCTGCAAATCTCTCTCGGATCATACCACAGCTGTAATACAGATTTTATTTTTCAGATATTGGGAAGTGCAAGTTTAGTGAAACTTGGCTTGAAAAAAAAATGTATTCAAGGTCCGGTTAAGGCCAGTTAACAGCTAACAATGATTTTGTGTGTTTTTGATATTGTGATATAGATCTTAAATTATATTTTATATAGTCTTAAAAAGGTCTTACAAAGTCATAAATTTGGCTTTCCAAAACCTGCAGAAATCCTAAACTGGACTAGACATGGACTAACAATCTAGGAACTCAGTCTAGGAACTGAAAATCTAGGAAGACGAACACAGAACAGAATTCTTGGTAGCAACTTTTACATAATGACACACTATTTTACAGGAATTGTGCATTGTGAATTTAGTTTGGAGTGGAATCAGGTGTGTGATCTGTAATCTGATGAATATGAACGTGTGATGGACTGTATTGTAGCCCCCCTGCTGTAAATTGCTACCTCCAGGAGCGGTACTTCAGCTGGGCTTGCCTCTAGGCCTGGGGTGGCTTGTATAAAATTCATGTCATAGAAGATGACTTAGTAGATAATAAGATGGCACCCAGCACATTTTCTCAGGTCCATGTTTTTTAGCCCTCATAATCAATTAGATACTGCAGCTGGAAGGATGAAGGGGAGGATGCCTAATGTGGCGGAACCTGCACTGACTGGTTTGACATGGGAAACATGAAACATATTCCTAACAGAGGATGAAGAATCAAATAAGGCAAAATGAATTGCCTCACAAATATGTTAGGAATTCTGTGTTTTGCCTGTTTTGATATACTCCAGCTTCTTGTAGTCACTGTAGATGACTAAATGAATAGAGACCCTCCTCCATCAACTGTTGTTATTCCTCATGGGCAAGTTTCACTGCCAAGAGCTCTAAGTTGCTGCTCCTCTCAGCTGAAGACACCTTTTTAGAAAATACGCCCATTGAGTTGGAGCTTGGGCTTCATCCTGATTACTGAGAGAGGACAGTCCTCAAACACAACAATCTCTTATTATGAAAAGTCAATAGAAATGGGTAAACACTAGGCAAAATTGTATTTTCTTCACTGTGGTAGGTACTGGCCAGTGTGTTATGGATAAGACCTTGTTCTGGTCCTTAAGCACTTTCTCTTTCCTGTAATTTAGCCTAAAAAGGCTATCAGATGAACATGAAACTCAAGTTTTTTTCCCTTTATGTAGAGCTTTCTCCATTACATATGCTATTTACCTGCTAAACGTGGGTGGCATCGCCTGGGTAATAAATCAGAATGTTGTCACTGAAATGCTGCTAGCGCTGAAGACAGTCCACATGGCATTACAAAGTACTCAAAGAGACTAAACGCCCTCTTTGACAAGTCTTACAGAAGAATTAGTACAAGATTGTATGCACTTCAAAGGTTGAGCTATATAAACTGGACCAAAAGAGGGGATAGTTATACCTAACAGTGACTTGGCTAAGCCCCCCAATAGTGAGTATATGGGGGATGGTAGCTCAGTTGTTAAGGCGCTGGGTCACTGACCGGAAGGTCAGTGGTTCAAACCCTGGTATCGCCAAGCTGCCACTCCTTGGACCTTAAGCAAGGCCCTTAACCCTCTGCAGTCCAGAGGCTCTGTATCATGGCTGACCCTGTGCTCTAACCCCTGCTTCTGAGCAAGCTGGGATATGTGGAGAATGAATTTCGCTGTGATGTATATGTGACAAATAAAAGCTATTGTTTGCTATATGGCCAAAAATCACACTTCTTCACAAAAAATGTATCTAACAAAACTTCTGTTTAGATTGTCACTTGTTGGCAGATTAAGGGTAAATTTGACTGCATCTAGTTCCAGCAAGCAAATCAGCTATAGTAGAAGCAATGAGGAGGAAGAAACAATGAGGAGAAATTTGCCATAGGAACCACCATCTGGTACCTTATTTCTGTCTTTGTCAGTGAGTATTGCTGTCAGATAGACATGGCCCCCAGGAAGCGAGCTCTGCAGAACCAGGAACCCCTTTAAAGTGCTGAGACAGTTAAAAAATGTCTTGTGCTTTCTTTAAATTTCTCCATCCATGAAAATGAACCCCAGATATTTATGTCCCATAACTAAGGGGTGGTCCTTTGTAGTCAGTTTTTACAAGTCACACCTGCTTCTCTGGTCTCTTATTGCATATACGCTTCTGCCTGTTCATGTCAATAAAAGTCTGAGTCTATTACAGAAATTAATACCTTGTGAACTGTCAATACGATGGTTCAGACCAGAAGTTGTGGGAATCTGTTTGACATATTGTTGATCCAGGCCCCATTCTGCACCTCTGGTGTTTATGGATTGTTATGGGGTTTATGGATAGTGAGGGATCCATTTACAGGGGCATGTTTCCAGGGCTCTAACGTGGACCAGAAAGTGTTTTTTTAGCTTTCTCCACAAAAAAAGTTCCTTTCTTTAAAAAACTCAAAATTTCTCTGCATATTATTTAGTGCTTAACTTTTTCCCATTGTTAATCATTTGACTAGGCCTACTCTTAATAATTAGTGTGGCTGGTGGTGACCATTTGTGTTCCAATATTTTGAAATATATTTTAAAATATAGGAAAGCAATATATAGTTTAAACATTCCTTGTTGACTTTCATGCACTGTTGTGGTGAGTCTCTGCAAAGTTTTAAGTAAGTGTTCAAAATCCTAAAATTTTAATTATGGCCACAGTCCAACTGTTCTGGGATGGACTCAAATTGGGGACATCTGTGAGAGATGGGGTCTTTAACAGTGTTCCACCCACCAGCATTTACACCTAAGTGCATAAGCAAACTCAAGTTAGTTGAAAGTACTATTGTTTTACTTATTACAATGTCCAAAAACACAAAGCAAAACCAAATAAAACCAAGAGATAGAAATTAATTAGATACAAATAGTGAAAAAAATGAATCTTTTATAAGCTCGGGGAGAAAGTCATAAGCAAAGACTTTCTCTATGGAAATGCAGCACAAACAAAATAAAAAATATACACAAAGGAAACTTAAAACCAGGTTGGAGACACAGAGAAACAAACCACAAAAGATAGACCACATAAAGTCAAGAATTGACTAACATCTGACACAAAGTGGGATTTTAAATAGACAAAGAAAATGACACAATGATGATACCAGGGAAGGTCAAATGAACTCACTCGAGACATCTGGTGGGGAAACTAGAGAAAGTCAAAAACTGACAAGAAAAGAGTCCTTACAGTCATCCTAAAATCCTAAAACCAGGGCTGTAATAGCAGAAAACATTATTATAAAGAAATAAAGCTTAATAGTTCTATAAAAAAATTGAGATATCGCAGTTTGTGCATGCACTTTTATACCTGTCCTTTTCTTTTATTTGCATGACTTGTTTTATTGTTTTTCAATGATGATATTAGAATTATAATGCCAAGCCATTTGCTCTTGACCAAATACCCTGTGCACATGCACAGAAACAACCTGAACTCTGTTAGTGATAAAAATGATACAAAAACACCCCAAGAATAATGCCATGAAGGATAATAAAGAAATAGTTTTCTGTATATAAATTATGGTGTTTATAACTCCCTCATATTAAACTTTAGAGTGTCTGCAATGACAGGCATTCACCACTAGGGTGCAGTGTGACACCTTAAATATTTTCACTGCTGAAAGCAGATCAGGCAGCTTTTACACAGTTGGAATTTCCATGTAAAATATTAGTCATGATTCCAGCTGGATCCAGGGAAGGACTTTTGGTGTAATTTCACAAAGTTAAAAATACTCTGTATTTGTGTTCATTCTCTAACTACAGATGCTTCTGTGTCTTAGACTAAATAAACTGAATGCAAATCTGTCTGCTTTCCCAATTTCAGAACTTCTGTTTAGCTGTGATGTAGACCAGGCCAATGTTCCACATCTAAAAGAATGTTGTAAATTATGCTTAAAATATTGTTTCTTCATGAGTGAGGAGGAAAGGAGATTTCTGCACTACTTTAATTTTTGTAACATTTGATTAACATGATCAATAAGAAGACATGTTTATAACCTGAATCCAACCTGGAACTAAAAGGAAAAATGTGTTTAACTAGTTTATTATAAATAATAAATGTATATTAATGAGAAATAAAAAGAAAGAGAGATCAGTGAGATGTAAATGAGATTTACATGAATGTGACTGTGAATAGTTTCATTTCTCCCAGAATAGAACAGAAACTTCACCAGATGTTCAACTTCCTTCAGTCAAACTCACTGAAGCACAACACACACACTGAATCTGCAGCTAATCCCACTCTCTCATCACACTGATCATCACTATTAACTCCAATAAAAGAAACACACAACGTCCAAAACTCAGCTTTATTTCAGCAAAAACTACAGGAAGAGCAACAGAACAGTGAACAGAGTAAAGACAGAAATGCAGCGTTGTGTAGAATTGAAACTCTATTGTAGATGGATCAGAAGCAGCTCTATGTTAAACTCTAGCTTGGATCCACTCGCCTTAACACTGACTCTTTCTGAACGTGACTGGATGATCCACATTGTTATGGGAGACCTTACAGATAAACTCCTCCCCCTTTTCCCAGAGGTCTTTGCTGAGGGTCAGGGTGCTGCTGAGGCTGTAACGGCCGTTCTTCTCTTCTTCTGCGCTGTTCAGAACGCCGGTCTTTACCACTGAGCCGTCCACTGTCCAGCTCACCAGCGCCCCCTGTGGAGAGTAGCCAGACAGCAGGCAGAGCAGCGAGGACGATCCCTCAGACAGCTGCAGAGGGGACGGAGGGAGCAAAGACACAGACGGCTTCACCACGAGACCCGCTGGAGAGTAGAAACACAAACACTTTCAGAAAGGTTTTATACGTTTAGACAGTGAGAAAAGCTCTTAGAGGGGAATTAAGTTTTAACTGCACACCAGAATCCATTTTCTTTCTGATTTCATGTTTCATTCACTTCTATTCAGGAACTGCATCTAAAACTGGGTTCCAACACTGAAACTCTCACTGAGTGAATTCTGTAAACGCTCTGAACTCCAATAGAGACAAAACTGGAAACTCTGCAGCAGCACAAATGTGTTCCAGCAGTAGGAGAACATTTCCTAAATCCTCTTTACATCGTGGAGCCACTAGAACTTTGTTCAGTTTTATTCTGGTGTCGAATCTCAATAATGTCTTTGTGTTCAAATAAAATAATAATGAAATTAATGATGTGCAAAAAATCAAACAAAAATCTCATTACTGCATAGTTCATATATAATATATCATTTATAGACCTGACAGCAGCTGAATGTTCATACACATTTATTAAGGATCCTTTATGATACTGTTATAAATTACTCATCAATCCTTCATCTGATGTCAATTTCAACTGTCATCATTTTAATCTACAGTTTATCTGAAGTTTATTCATTAAAGTAACTGATAAAGAGAATCAACTTTTACTTACTTTTCACCATGAGTTTGGAGCCTCCACCAAAAGTCCTCCACAGTGATACATTCTAATGAAACCGTCTTACAAAAACCTCCATCACACTGCAGTACACACACACACACACACACACACACACACACACACACACACACATACACACGCACACACACACTTTGCATTAGCAGTCCATGCTTCAGTGCTCTGTGAGTGTTTATAGTCCTGTGACTTGAACTCTTCATGACTGAGAGCTGCTGATCAGCACCTTCACCCACAGCAACCATGACTTTGATCAGCATCTTCATCTGCACACTGGCCCTCTGGACTCAAGGTGAGAGTTTAACTTCAACTCACAGCCTCACACACTTCATTTCATACTAATTCTAAACCACTTTACAGCATACAAACACAATCTATGTTTCTCTACAGGATCCAGAGGTCAGGTGACTGTGACTCAGACTCCTTCAGTGCAAACTGTTGTTCCAGGAAACACAGTCACCATCAACTGTAAAACCAGTAGCAGAGCGAATAATGGTAACCAACTTGCTTGGTACCTGCAGAAACCTGGAGAAGCTCCTAAACTCCTGATCTATTACGCTACAAGCTTACAGTCAGGAATTCCAGCACGTTTCAGTGGCAGTGGATCGAATACTGACTTCACTCTGACCATCAGTGGAGTCCAGACTGAAGATGCAGGAGATTACTACTGTCAGAGTTTAAATCAGATCCGTAGTAACTGGGTGTTCACACAGTGTTAAAGCATCGTACAAAAACCTCGGTCAGTGAGAGTGTACAGAGAAGCACTGCTGCAGCTGGGAGAGACTGCAGGTGCTGAGGGGGGGAATGATACACACACTGTGGATGAGAGAAAACACACAACACACTAACACACTAATACACACCCTGAAATTTCTGATTTACTGCACAATAATTATCTTCATCTCATTTTACAGACTTATGGAAATATTTATTATATTTATATTTTGTTGTAAATATAATTTACTCAACATTTCTTTATGATTATTAAACATTATTATAAAGTTAATATTTTATTATAAAAACATTAATATTCATTAAATAGACACATTATAGAGCTGAGACTGATATTTAAATGAACATGTCTTTATTTATTTACAAACTATTACATCATCATTAATTCAGTTTAATTCTCACATCAGTATAAAAGACAGAATTAATAAAAGTGTGAAAATACATTTCTAAATTATAAAAAATAAACTTACAGTTTCTAAAAAGTATAAAATGTATTAATAATCACCTACTTTAATAAATATATAAATTGAATTTTATTACATTTAGGCCAAATTAAAGTGCAGATTTGGTAACAGTAATAAAAATGAATAAATATGACATACTGTATGTCACTCCTATGAAAGGGACGTCACAGACAGGAAACATTTACATCAGAAGGATGAACTCAGTAACTCAGAATGGGAAGTAGGAGCTCAGTGGGTAAAACTCAGGGTTACTGATCAGAAGGTCAGGGGTTCAGGCTCCAGTATCATCAATATGCCACTCTTGGGCCCCCCTCAAACAAGGCCCTTAACCCTCTGTGTTTCAGGGCTGCTGTATTATGGCTGATCCTGCACTCGGACTCCAGCTTCATCACCTCACTGGGAAATGTGAAGAAAGAATTTCACCCTATTATAATGTACATGTGACAAGTAAAAAAGTCCCCCAGTGACGTCTGCAGTTTTCACATGTTTCTTTGCTGGTCTGAGTTACTGACGTTATCCTTCTGATGTAAATGGATCCTGTCTGTGACGTCCCTTTCATAGGAGTGACATACAGTATGTTGTTATGCGAGAAACCGGAGGCGAAAGCCATAGTAAAAGCAAACAAAGTTTATTTGCGTTATAAGGTATAGCCAACGGAAACGCTCGCCTTCATGGTGAAGTATCCAATGGTGGGCAGCGGGAGCGCGGTCCACGGAGATAGGAACCGAAACTAATCATGGTGCGCTTGAGAGAAGCGGGGCACTGAATGGCACTCGGGAAGTATGTGGGACAATCAGTACATACCATTGATAATAACGGACGATGTGAGTGTGGAAGTGAGGGGCTTATGTATGCTGTGGTGACGAGTGCCAAATGAGTCTCAGGTGTGCGTGATCAGTATGCCGGCGAGGAGCTCCAGGAGAAAACACAAGGAGCTCCCTGACACAACCCCCTCCCCCAGGGGTGGCACCGGACGCCCTGACCCTGCGAAGAGGCCGACCATTCGCCCGGTGTGCCAGGCAGCCTGAGTGACCAGCATGGAACCAGCAGGGTCCAGCACATCCTGCCGGGCCACCCAAGACCGCTCCTCCGAATTGTAACCTTCCCAGTCCACCAGGTACTCGAGGCGACCCCCGCGCCAACTGGAATTCAGGGCTCCCCGCACCGCATAGACGTTGGGCTGAGCAACGACCTCCGGCTTGACGGGCGCCTCAGGGTCACCTGGAGGGCGAGAGGTCCCCTGGGTGGAAACGAGGAGCCTCCAAACACCTTGCGTCAGCGTGTCTGCGGGTGTTGCAAAGGGCCCAATGCAGTTGGTTGTGTGCCTACTCCCAGTCCTGGTTGTTCTCCCGGAACCAGGCGTCCACCGAGGGCACGTTGCTAGGCTCGTCCGACCACGGAAACAGGGGTGGCTGGAACCCCAGCATGCATTGAAAAGGGGTGAGGCCCGTGGAGTCTTGCCGAGCGAGTTCTGAGCGTACTCTGCCCAGGGCAAAAAACAAACCAGTCCCCCTGGTCCTGGCTGCAGTAAGTCCTCAGATACCTGCTCAGCTCCTGGATCTTCCTTTCCACCTGGCCGTTGGACTGCGGGTGATAACAGGATGTCAGATTCACCGATTACCCCCAGGAGCTGTAAGAAGGCTCTCCAAACCTGAAATGTAAACTGGGGCCCACGGTCCGAGACGATTTCCTCTGGGAGGCCAAAGTTTCTGAAGACGTGGTGGAACAGGGCTTTGGCAGCCCCCTCAGGACACCCCTCGGGGGCTGGTTCCTGGCGCAAAGCCGAGCGAATTTCTGTGTCCACTTCCCAGACGATGGGCCCCACCACGAGTGAGAGAGAAAGGATGGGATCCGGGTTGCTGGGTTCATCGGGCCCAAACACCCGGGAGAGGGCGTCGGCCTTTTCATTCAGTGCCCTGGCTCTGTAGGTGACATGAAAACGGAAGCGGGTGAAGAAATGGGCCCAGCGTGCCTGCCTGGGGTTCAGTCTCCTGGCCTCCCACAGCTAGTGGAGTTTCTTGTGGTCAGTGATCATGCTGAACAGGTGCTCAGCGCCTTCCATCCAGTGTCTCCATTCGTCCAGGGCCATCTTTATGGCCAGAAGCTCACGGTTGCCGATGTCGTAGTTCTGTTCAGCAGCCAAGAGCTTGTGTGAGAAGAAGGGGCACTGGTGAAGCTGTGGAGGTGTGCCTGATAGCTGGGAGAGCCACCAGCAACACCGGTTGAGGACGCGTCGACCTTGACCCCAAATGGCCTCCGGGGATCGGGATGATGCAACACAGGGGCATTGGCAGAAGCGTCAGCGAAGCTCGTCGAAGGCCTCCTGGGCCTCCGGGGTCCACTTCAGGGCATGCGCCTTACCCCTGAGGAGAGAAGTGAGGGGAGCGGTGATCTGGCTGTAACCCTGGATGAACCGACGATAGAAGTTTGCAAAGCCCAGGAAACATTAGAGCTCCTTAATGGACTCTGGGACAGGCCAGTTCCTCACTGCCTCCACCTTTCCTTTGTCCATCTGTATTCCCTGTGCGCTGATAACGTAACCCAGGAACTAAATCCTCCTCCGGTGGAACTCGCACTTCCAAAGAGGTTCAGGTAGAGCTGGTGGGAACAAAGTGCCCCTAGGACATCACGTACGTGGCGATGGTGCTCCTCCAGGTTTCGTGAGTAGATCAAGATGTCATCAATGTAGACCATGACGTACTTCTGGAGGTAGGGTCGGAGCACTTCGTTCATGAACCCCTGAAAGACGGCTGGAGCGATAGAGAGGCCGTACGGCATGACCCGGTACTCGTAGTGCCCTGAGGGGGTAATGAAGGCGGTCTTCCACTCATCCCCCTTCCTGATGCATACCAGGTTGTATGCTCGGGAGATCAAGTTTTGAGAAAACCCTTGCCTCCCTTAGATCCTTCGGAGCTGCCCCACAAAGAAAAAGCTCAAGGCCGCTGGAGAGGAGGACTGGGCGATGAATCCCTGCCAGAGGGCCTGTTGAACATATTCCTCCATTGTCCGATGTTCAGGAGCGGACAGGGGATAGACCCAGCCTTTGGGCATCTTAGCTCCAGGAAGCAGGTCAATGCAACAGTCCCAGGGCCGGTGAGGTGGGAGACGAGTGGCTGCCTGGGCACAAAACACGTCCTCGAATGCCTGGTACTCCTTGGGGCTCTCTTCCTGAGTCTTGGTTGTGGCTTCCTCCACCCTGGTGGTGCCTACCACGGCCTTGGAGACCCATATGGGGAGCTGGGTGAGGCAGTGTTCCTTGCAGTGAGTGCTCCATTCCAGAACGTTGCATGGGTCCCAAGAGCACCTTGGGGTGTGTTGTTGTAACCAGGGCATCCCGAGGATCATGCTGACGGTTGAGTTGTCGAGCAACATGAACCTGATGTCCTCACAATGAAACAGCCCCACCTGGAGAGTGACGACTGGCACACAGTAATTCACCCAGCCCTTTCCCAGCGGGCGTCCCTGGATGGTCTGAACGGCTAGGTCCTGGGGGCCCCTCTCTCGGGGGAGCCGCAGATGGTCGAGGCAGGCTTGAAAGATGAAGTTCCCTGCCGAGCCGGAGTCAACCAGAACATGCACGGAGATAGAGAGAGCAGGGGTTAGACGCGTCACTGTGAGCTTAGACAATGTCTCATCAACACCTTGGGTGGTTCTATGAAATTCCGGAGAAAGAATGGGCGCTTTAAGGATGAATTGGACTGTAGTTAATGTCAACAGTCTGCTACACTGACTCAGGATACAGTTTGCTTCTGATCATCATCAGTGTACCCCGCAACATAGTATATCTGCTTCAAATGGACATTCGGTGCAACCCAGATGAGGATGGGTTCCCTCTTGAGTCTGGTTCCTCTCAAGGTTTCTTCCTTATGCCATCTCGGGGAGTTTTTCCTTGCCACAGTTGCTCATCAGGGACAAACTTACTTACAAAGAACATACAGTGGAACCCGGTTATCTCGCCCTCGGTTACCTCGACAACCCTATTAAGTCGACGTTTTTGAAGTGGAACTGCCAAATTCTCGCTTTTTCTAAGCATTTTTTATCGGTTATGTCGATTTTTTTTATGTTGCGGAACCCTAATATCTCGAGCACAAGGGGGGAAAAATTAGAAATTTTAACGTCAGTTATGTCGATCGGCGCTGTGCAGCCGCAGAAGAACTCGCGAAAGTGGCGGAAAAATCAAACCTTACAGATACTACAGGTCTTTGTATTGTATACTGGTGAATCTCTGCTGTTAGTAAGTGCACATATGCATTTTTTTGTTAAATGTTATGCGATGGCTTCAACTCCTTACCGAGCGCGCGCGCGAGCAGGGTAAGGAGCACGGCTCTCTCGGTAAGCAGCGACGCGCGCGCGAGCAGGGTAAGGAGCACGGCTCTCTCGGTAAGGAACGACGCGCGCGCGCGAGCAGGGTAAGGAGCACGGCTCTCTCGGTAAGGAGTTGAAACCGGGAGCTTCAGAGAAAGCGACCGAGAAAGCACCTGCCACGCCCCCTTCACGTTCACGTTTGAGACTTTCCTGTCCCTCGTTTTTGATTTCGGGTTCGGTTTTGGATCTTCCGGGGGTTTTTTCCGGCTTCGTGCCATGCCGCCGGTAACGGTATTTTTTAATTTCCATATTTTTTCCATTCACAAACTCTCTCTCTCTCTCTCTCTCTCTCTCTCTCTCTCTCTCTCTCTCCCTCCCCCTCGGCATCGCGGACGTAAGTTTTTTCGGACACTTTGCTTTGTGTGTTTGTGCGGATTACTTCAGCCTGATGGTCATAAGTTTTCAGAAACTTAGTTACTGTTTATTTTTCTTTTTTTTCCACATGTGGACTAAATGTGAGACGGCACTGTGCAGCCGCTGTTTTTTTTTTTGAGCGATCTGTGTGTTTATAATGTTGGAGAATATAATAAAGGTTTGTATGGAGAATAGACGGTGGTTTGTATTGTATACTGGTGAATCTCTGCTGTTAGTAGGTGCACTTATGCCTTTTGTTGTTAACAAACGTATGTACATTTTTATAGCATGCCTTCATCAAACAAATCGCGGCAACGCTGTTGTGTAAAAAAAACCCTCTAAAAACACGTGCATGCACATTCTCATTTATTAAAGCACATCATGTACATAAAGAAATTTCAAGCACGTTAATATATTGCCGCCATTTTGATTTTTGTTTATCTCGATCATCGGTTACCTCGATGCTTTTTGGCGACCCCCTAGGACATCGACATAACCGGGTTCCACTGTATTTACTTTTAATCACTACATTATCTGTGTAAAGCTGCTTTGAGACAATGTTCATTGTTAAAAGCGCTATACAAATAAAAATGAATTGAATTGAATTGAAATATGTCTGTGGGAAACTCAACAGTACTCACCGCCGTGCGTGCAGGACGTGTAGGGCATCTGCCGATGGAGTGGCCTGGATTCCTGCAGTACAGGCATTTACCTGTGGCCAAGCTGTTCCGCTCTCTCCGGGACAACCTTTGTGAGCCCAGCTGCATCGGTTCGGTGTCTGAGACGGCCATGAATCCCGGTTGGGTCCCTGAGGCTTGTGGCGTGGGGTGGCACGCTGCCAGCCGATGTGAAAGGCCGATGGATATCTTAATAAAATCCTCCAGTCCCACGGTGTCATCATGAATCGCCATTGCCTGCTCAATCTCTGGTGATAAACCAAGCCGATATACACCCAGTAGCGCCGTCTTGTTCCAGCCACTAGATGCCGCCAGGGTGCGGAAACGCAGGCTGTATGCCGTGATGTCATCATTCCACTGCCGCAAGCTGAGCAGCTGGTCGGCCGTGGTGAGAACCCCGGAAACGGCGGTGAAGACTTTCAAGAATTGCGCGGTGAACTGGGCGTATACTTTTATCACCGGGCTGGCGACATCCCATAGCGATTGGGCCCAAGCTAGCGCTCTCCCGGAGAGTAGCGAGATGAGAAATGCCACCTTGGAAAAGGCTGTGGCTGCATCTCCATGTAGAGGTTTACCTTAAGCCGGAAGCCTTCAGCATTCAGAAGCTTCTCCCGAGAACGAACACGGAAGCACCATGGGACTGCCAGCGATCGCGTGAGGGGGGGGTTTGGACGAGCCGCGGTGGATGCAAACTCTGAGTGTGGTGACGAGGTCCTGAACCAAATCAGATGAGGTGCTGGGTCGGGCTTCCATCGACAGGTAAGAGCGGAGAAACGCTTCCTTTTTCTTTTTGCTTTTCCGGTCCGTGTTTCTGTTATGCGAGAAACCGGAGGCGGAAGCTGAAGTAAAAGCAAACAGAGTTTATTTGCGTTACAAGGTATAGCCAACAGAAACACTCGCCTTCACGGTGAAATATCCGATGGTGCGCAGAGGAAACGCAGTCCACGGAGATAGAAACTGAAACGAAATGTAATCTTTGTAATATCCACGGTGCGCTTGATAGAAGGGCGACACTGAACAGCACTCGGAAAGTACGTGGGACGATCAGTACATAACATTGATGATAACGGACGGTGTGAGTGTGGAAGTGAGGGGCTTATGTATGGTGTGGTGACGAGTGCCAAACGAGTCTCAGGTGTGCGTGAAGTATGCCGGCGAGGAGAATACACAGGGAGCCCCTGACATATGTAATGTATCTTTTTAACTACTCATATATATTTTAGTATTTTTACATAATTTAACCAAATCTGCATTTTTAGGTTTTTTTTTATTTTTATTTAGTTTTTTAGGAGCCAAATTTCTTCAAAGTTTCTACTCATGCAAATTTTTTGATCGTGTTCCAAAACACAACCAAATCATAAATTGATGGGAAACTGAGTGATTTGTTCAACTTTGCATTGAGTTTGCATTAGCAAGGGCTTCGTTTTGTAATGAAAAAACATTTATATACGTAACCAGTCCGATACCAAGCTGTCCAATAACTATACGAGACAAATGAATCATATAAATGGTTCATGAATCAAATCTAAATGACACATCATTCATCTGTACCTGTCACAGGAATGTCTTATCAAAAAGATATGCAGAGTAATAAAATAATAAAGAAGTAGACCAGTACTTGGATAAGCATCACATCATTGTGTATGTAACCCAGTTAAAAAACATGGAGTAATGAGTGATGCTTGTAGTATCATTTAATAAGAGTATATAAATAGTGTGATTTAAAAAGGGTTTAAATTAATGTAATAAGTTATGTTTAAAAATGTTAAAAGCAGTTTAAAAATGATTGTATGTTTATTGTTTAAAGTAAAAGAGAAAGTATTTCTGAGAACTGTCTAAACCAGCATTGATGGGGTTAACAACGATTGGCAGTAGAGTCAGGTGTCGGGGTTTGAGCAGGTGGAGGTAGAGGGGAGAGAGAGAGAGGGTGGAGCAGCGTGGAGCAGCCGAGTGAGGTGACACAGAGATTTTCTGAGTTAAAAAAGTAAAGTTATTAGTGCACAAACCAAGATGTAACTTGTTTCTGCTGATTGTTTGCACGACAACCGGATGAGGAGAGTGACAAGGTGCATGTTGAGAAACGGGAGGAATTTCTACACGAAGTTCAAAGACTGTTTACTTTTGTGCTATTGCTAATGCTAACGCTGAGTTGCTTTTGAAGAATATGCTGGAGTCAGTTCATTACAAATGAATGACATTTTCTGGTTAAAGTTTGACCCTCAGTCGAACTGTTTGTGGAGTTTATCTACTGTTTTCGATCTGAAGACAGAGAGAGGACTCATACAGAGTTTGAAGCAACCCGGATTTTACTCGTGAGTTTTACCAAAAACCGTGGTGTTAAAAAAGAGAACGAGTTCGTGTTGTTATGCTGATCGGATGATGAGACTGCGCCCGTGACTGTTGGTGAAAGGCTGGGACAGAAACACCATCTCAAGGTATTTTTCATTTTGTTTGCTCGCTGACGAGTGAAGCGGCCATTAAGTTTTGGGCCACTACGAACACGAGCAACGCATCAGGCCTGCTACGGTATTTTAGTTTATAATGCATTTGGTTGCCGGCTTTAGATTGCATTAAGGTGTGTTGTGGGCCCACAAAAAAAGTCTGGTTTAAGGGATTTTGAAGTGATAAAAGGAGGTTAAAAAGAGAGTTTATTGTTTAAATTCAAACCTGTGCATTTATATGGTACAGTATTGACATTGTTTACATTGTTGTGTTAAGAAAAGTGACAATTCAATTACAGTATTTTCATAAAAAAAAAGAGGAACATTTTATGTTGAAGGTTTAAAAAGAACAATTATATTTTTCTTTCATTTGTTTATTTCCTTTGAGATAACTTATTTTTTGAGTAAACAACTAAGAGATTTTTCTAAAACTTTGTGTTGTGTTATTTTATTATTTACCTGGAAAGAGGTTATTATTTTATTTGTGAGAGTCCTACCTAGACACACGGTTAAAATCTTTATTAATGCTATAACTTAAGAATTTCATGTGTGTATTTTAAAAGAGAAATCCAAGATAACATTTAAAATTGAGTTAATAAGGGTTAACACATTTAATTAAAACGTTAAAAGAACCCAAAAGCCTTGCCCTAGTTAATATGAATACTGAGGGGAGCGCTACATGTATTTTACTCAGACAGAGTGTTTTACAGAAACGTCAACAATTCTAGTTACAGGTGTTAATATTTTACACTGTAACTGATACATTTCATTCTTGTGTTTCAAACAAATCATTCTGCATTTAACTTCTGATGTATTTGTGAGTGTAATCTATTTCGTAGAATAGAAGTTTTGCCTCGTAAGAGCTGTTTTGGGGTTTTTGTACTTTTCATATTTTCAGTGTGTAGTTTGTTCTGGACTGGACTCATCATAAGACATAATATGTCTTTTCTCTCTAGATAAAGATCTTCTAGGATTGTCAAATTTGTATCATTTTAGAATTAGGACCACAGTGTCAACCATTTAAAGTCCACATTATGAAGTCTGAATTGTATCATAGGCTTCAATTGAATTACAAAGTTTTTAGAGACAAGGGTATTCTCTGTTTCTCCACTAGGGGGCAAATGTGAGCATCAAACTCAGCACTATAAACACCAACACGCTGAAACAGAACAATACAAAATTCTCAGAATGGGACCCTGGAAACTAAAAATAATAATTAATACAAATGACTGACTGGACATTTTTTGGAAGCTACATATGTTATGTTGGTGTAAAAAAATACAAATGTGTTTTTTTGTTTGTTGATTATTATATATAACTGTGACACTGCCTCCTCTGACATTTAGACGGGGCTGGTGTATATAATTATACCCAGGAGGACTAGTGGTATTTAATAGATGATTTTATTTTTGTTTCTGTTAAACACAGTACATTAAACTATGAGCTTTACACATGAGAGATCTAAGATTTAACTGCTTTCTCTTTAGATCAGAAGTGCTGACTGTGCACTCCATCTGCTGATTTTATTTTTCAGGTTCACTCATGTTTTTTTCACATAAAATACCATTTTTTATCATCATGCTCCTTGTGGTTAGTTTTGAGGCTTGAGATTATTATTTTACTCGTAAATGGTCTACATTTAAATTATCATTTTGCAGAGAACCAAAAGTGGTAACAGAGGTGTAATTAATATTTACATGAACGTGACTGTGAATAGTTTCATTTCTCCCAGAATAGAACAGAAACTTCACCAGATGTTCAACTTCCTTCAGTCAAACTCACTGAAGCACAACACACACTGAATCTGCAGCTAATCCCACTCTCTCATCACACTGATCATCACTATTAACTCCAATAAAAGAAACACACAACGTCCAAAACTCAGCTTTATTTCAGCAAAAACTACAGGAAGAGCAACAGGACAGTGAACAGAGTAAAGACAGAAATGCAGCATTGTGTAGAATTGAAACTCTATTGTAGATGGATCAGAAGCAGCTCTATGTTAAACTTGGATCCACTCGCCTTCACACTGACTCTTTCTGAACATGACTGGATGATCCACGTTGTTATGGGAGACCTTACAGATAAACTCCTCCCCCTTTTCCCAGAGGTCTTTGCTGAGGGTCAGGGTGCTGCTGAGGCTGTAACGGCCATTCTTCTCTTCTTCTGCGCTGTTCAGAACACCGGTCTTCACCTCTGAGCCGTCCACTGTCCAGCTCACCAGCGCCCCCTGTGGAGAGTAGCCAGACAGCAGGCAGAGCAGGGAGGACGATCCCTCAGACAGCTGCAGAGGGGACGGAGGGAGCAGAGACACGGACGGCTTCACCACGAGACCCGCTGGAGAGGAGAAACACACACACATCATACACACATCAGAACTATTTGTGGAACTTTGTGGAACTGACTGATCTTACAGAGTCATTAAGTCTAATAAAGTCTGACTTCATGACTGATTTTCATTGAGAACTTTATTATCTGACATCAGTTTCAGTGCAGAGACAAAACAAACATGTTCCACACCATCATTTATCTTGGAAACATCATTTTTCACAACAAGTCTTATTACTTTATAGTTCAAACCTTCAGCATGTGGAACTGCAGCAAATACAAATGGAGCAGATTCCAGAAAGATTCATTGTGTAACACAAACACACAGAGCAGCTTTCATCTGGATTTAACATCAGCACAAAGGAACTCTATTTATGACATGTTTATTATAGAGTTATTGCATGTGGAATTTATAGCAAGTGTGGAATTCTTACATATTTAACATCATCATTGTAGATTTGTTGAATGTTCAGGAACATTTCTATGGGATCAGTTCTGATACTGAAATGTTTTCCTCATCACAGCATAATAATACACAATAAATATCAATCACACAATTATAAATATAAATCATTCCTTCAGGTGAAGTTTATTTATTCATGTAATTAATAATGAAATAAATGTCTTTTATATTAAAAAGAAGAAAACACACTTACTGTTCACCATGGGTTTGGAGCCTCCACCAAAAGTGCTCCACAGTGATACATTCTAATGAAACCGTCGTACAAAAAGCTCCATCACACTGCAGTACACACACACACACACACACACACACACACACACACACACACACACACACACACACACACACACACTTTGCATTAGCAGTCCATGCTTCAGTGCTCTGTGAGTGTTTATAGTCCTGTGACTTGAACACTTCATGACTGAGAGCTGCTGATCAGCAACTTTACCCACAGCAACCATGACTTTGATCAGCGTCTTCATCTGCACACTGGCCCTCTGGACTCAAGGTGAGAGTTTAACATCAACTCACAGCCTCACACACTTCATTTCATACTAATTCTACACCACTTTACAGCATACAAACACAATCTATGTTTCTCTACAGGATCCAGAGGTCAGGTGACTGTGACTCAGACTCCTTCAGTGCAAACTGTTGTTCCAGGAAACACAGTCACCATCAACTGTAAAACCAGTAGCAGTGTGTATAATGGTAACTATCTTGCCTGGTACCTGCAGAAACCTGGAGAAGCTCCTAAACTCCTGATCTACAGGGCTACAAGCTTACAGTCAGGAATTCCGGCTCGTTTCAGTGGCAGTGGATCGAATTCTGACTTCACTCTGACCATCAGTGGAGTCCAGACTGAAGATGCAGGAGATTACTACTGTCAGAGTGAACATTATATCAGTAGTAACTGGGTGATCACACAGTGTTAGAGCATCGTACAAAAACCTCGGTCAGTGAGAGTGTACAGAGAAGCACTGCTGCAGCTGGGAGAGACTGCAGGTGCTGAGGGGGAGGATGTGATACACACAATCACACACACTGTGGATGAGAGAAAACACACTTTATTTTTTCTGCATGTCACAGTGACACTAATGACCACATAATGCAGTCAGATAAAACCATAAAGTACTAATTCTGCTGCTGAGACACTGAGAGTCGTCTCTCATTCTCCCTTAGTCTCTGTGTGTTTCTTCAGAAGAGATTGTTATTATCAGCTGCAGGACCAGTGTAGATATTGTGTGAACCCACAGGAACCTGGACAAGCTTCTAAATTTTTGATCCATTGAGTGTCTCAGGATTAGTTTGGGATTCTACCTGATGTCCTTCACAAACTCAAGATCATTTAATGACACTGTTCATCATCTTTGCATAAAACGTCTTTACACAATGATACAATACATTTACACACAAACTCTTTTAAATCTTTTAGAATCATCTTCCATCCAGCTCCTAATCTTTCACCTGTTTTCCAGTCTTTGTTTTGGGACATTTAAATAATGATGAAACTCCTAATAAGCAAGTGAGAAGTGACAGTAGCACCAGGAAGAGGAAACTCTCTCATTAGGGAATCTCTAATCTACAGAATGATATGAGAAAGTGAGACTGTCAGTCTTTAAGAAACAATCAGATCAGTGTTTTTACTTCATTTCAGAAATGTTCACTCCTGCACATATTCTGAATCTCTCAGCTCCTACGTAGCCTTTCATTGTTCAAGTACATGAAGCTTCATTAGTCGTCTTTATTAAATCTCTCAAATTCACTTCATGTCACAATCAACAAGAGAAATGCTCTTCTTTTCTTTCCTGGGATTTAATTAAATCTATAATTATATAAGTCTATAAATAATTTTTCAGAGAACCAAATCTCCTAATATTTTCAGATCTCCTCATTAAAACATCATAAAAGGTCATGGTGTGAGCAGATTCCTGAAGACCCTTAGTATTGGTCATTAGAAGGACATCAGGTTTGTCATGTGCCCTCACTTAACTCAGTCAGACACAGTGGGCAGCTGTAATAGCAGGTGCACTGGAATGGGTCTGATCCTAAAGAGAGAAGTTGAGTATTAGTTCATTAGTCAAGTCAGGAGGCTTTTATTGTCATTTCTACTATACACAGTGGAACACAGTACACGGTAAAAATAAGACAACGTTCCTCCAGAACCCTGGTGCTACACTAAACAACAGTGTACAAACAACAATTATGTAATGAACACATCTGGATAAACCTGCTCCCCACCCTCAAAGCCCTCCTTAACATCATTCATATTCTATAATGATAATAATAATAATAATAATAATAATAATAATAATAAACCCTTTACAGTGAGATAAAGTCACTACAAAGAACTCAGTTACCCAGAAGTCTCTGTGCTGATTAATGTGAATTACATGCAGCTGTTAGTCAGGATATTTAAGACCAGTCTATTCTCCAGCACATCTCTGTAAGTGAGTAACTGCTTCTCCTCAACCTGAATGAATGCATATTAAAGTGCAGATAATTTAATAATTACAAGCCAAAACAACTAAAAAAAAAGAAAACCAACAGCATAAACAAAAAGCATGAATACCACACAAAAGCCAGATGTTGAGCTGAAATACAGGCAAAACACATGAACCTGAAAACATCAACAAAATATTGACAAAGAACACAAACATAAAAAACTCTAATTGAATTCGGCTTGTTAAGAACACTGGGGCAATAAGGACCTGGTGAGTGATTAGTGACAGGAGGCTGTCATGTGATATGTGCAGGAGCTGATAGTTCATGTAGTCTAGTGCTGATTTAGAGATCATCTTCTCAAACCTCCTCCCTTTATTGTATACCTCTTGTCCTGGGTGGCCACAGAAGATGCTCCGTGCTGCTTGTGTGGGAAACAAAGTTCAAGTCAAGAGAGTCAAGAAGTTTTTATTGTCATTTCAACCATAAATATCTGACGCAGTACACAGTGAAATGAGAGAACGTTCCTCCAGAACCCTGGTGCTACAGAGTGCACATGAGATCAGTGGTAACTGGGTGTTCACACAGAGTTACAGCATCATACAAAAACCTCAGTCAGTGAGATTGTACAATCAGTCATTGGTTATTTGCTGAGACCGCTGACCCCCTTAGACCCCACAACCTGCTGGGAGTCTCCGAGCCCCACTGAATGCATCGCTCAGTCTCTGAGACCTGCTGAAGAAGATGCCTGCTGAGAGCTCCATCCAGTTTTCCTGCCTACTGGAGAGTGTAATGCAGCCTCTTGCTCAGGAACGTTGCTCTGCCTTTGTGCCTCACTGAGTATGTCGCACCACTTCTTCATCTTGTAAGAAACTCATAAGGAGCTGTGCGTTAAAGGAGGGGACTGTTAGGATCTGGAGGGTTTTCTGAGCAGTGCCTCATGTGTTTTCAGGTCCCTCTGTAAGATAGTGTTGATTTCACAATTTGAGGTGATTAAACCCAGGTGAACCAGTATTTGTCTATAAATATTTTAATTATTTATCTAAAGTCTTTAAATTCTTATTTTGAGTCTGTCACTACCAGTTTTACACACTTCCCCCTGACAGAACACCAGCACACCTGTTTCACATGTGGCCAATTCGAGTTTGAGCTGCACACTCACTGTCATTACATGCAATTATAAAATCATATCTAACACCTTCACATTCCACCTGCTAAGGAACTTCACATATTTAAAGTAAAATGACCCGACTTCCAAACTTCCAAACTTCCAATGCTGTGATTATTTCTATAAAAATATGTTTTATGGATCATATGACTAATGAAATTAATCATTGAAAAGCTTTAGATGTTTCCACTCTTCCACATCTATTTCATTGATGCACATTTATACCTTCTAAAAATAAACTGAGAGAAAAAGAAAACGTGATTTTACACACACACACACACACACACACACACACACACACACACACACACACACACACACACACACACACACACACACTTTAATATCAACTCACAGCCTCACACACTTCATTTCATACTAATTCTACACCACTTTACAGCATACAAACACAATCTATGTTTCTCTACAGGATCCAGAGGTCAGGTGACTGTGACTCAGACTCCTTCAGTGCAAACTGTTGTTCCAGGAAACACAGTCACTATCAACTGTAAAACCAGTAGTTTACCATTTGGTGGTTATTATCTGTACTGGTATCTGCAGAAACTTGGAGAAGCTCCTAAACTCATGATATATGATATTAGACTTTTAAAACCAGGAACACCAGCTCGTTTCAGTGGCAGTGGATCGAATACTGACTTCACTCTGACCATCAGTGGAGTCCAGACTGAAGATGCAGGAGATTACTACTGTCAGAGTGTTCATAGTGGTGCAGTGTTCACACAGTGCCAGAGAAGCTCGTCCATCAGAGAAGCTCGTCCATCAGAGAAGCTCGTCCACCAGAGAAGCTCGTCCATCAGAGAAGCTCGTCCATCAGAGAAGCTCGTCCATCAGAGAAGCTCGTCCATGCGTTCATGACCTCCAGAATAGACTACTGTAATGCGTTACTAGGTGGATGTCCTGCATCATTAATAAACAAGCTTCAGTTAGTCCAGAATGCAGCAGCCAGAGTTCTTACAAGGTCAAGAAAATATGATCACATAACCCCGATCTTATCGTCCCTACATTGGCTTCCTGTTAAGTTTCGAATAGCCTACAAACTATTACTTCTCACTTATAAAGCACTAAATGGTTTGGCTCCCATATATCTATCCAGTCTTTTAACTCGCTACAATCCGCCACGCTCCCTGAGATCTCAAAACTCTGGGCTTCTAGTAGTTCCTAGAATAGCAAAGTCCACTAAAGGTGGTAGAGCTTTTTCACATTTAGCTCCTAAACTCTGGAACAGTCTTCCTGACGGTGTTCGGGGCTCAGACACACTCACCCAGTTTAAGTGTAGATTAAAAACATATCTTTTTAGCAAAGCCTACACATAACACACATCACATCATAACCTTGTGCTCCAGAACATCTGATCACATGCACATTATCAACTTGTGCTGTTAATATCATGAACAGCAGCTACGCTAATTCCTCTCCACTGCTTCTCTTTCTCTCCCCATCCCGAGACACCCTGAGGTTTGGCCAGCTCCAGTCACCTCCCACCTCGTGATGATTACGGAAGTTTGAAGAAGTAGATGCCGAACTCACAAACATCCCGAACCATCTAGAGACGTACCAGTGCCATTTGGATCCCGCTACATGTGTGGAGTTTGGCATTGGACCTCCTGGAGTGTTAAAGGCTCTGGCATGGAGAAGCTGATGCTGGATCTGTGGTGATCACAAATGCTGAGCTCATAAAACTCGGAGCTACTAACCATATAGACTGTATAAGACTGCAGAAAGAACATCACTTATAATCTTATACTCCAGTAATCATGTTAGTTCTCACTCTCCAGTGTTCTGTATTGTTGAAAGATTTATGATCAAACTCTTGATGTCACCCAAAATGAGGATGGGTTTCCCTTTTGAGTCTGGTTCCTCTCAAGGTTTCTTCCTCATAACATCTAAGGGAGTTTTTCCTTGCCACAGTCGCCACAGCTTGCTCATCAGGGACAAATTCACACCATTCACCATCACTGTTGATTTGTTTAAAGCTGCTTTGAGACAATGTCTGTTGTGAAAAGCGCTATACAAATAAACTTGACTTGACTTGACTTGTTAGAGCATAGTACAAAAACCTCGGTCAGTGAGAGTGTACAGAGAAGCACTGCTGCAGCTGGGAGAGACTGCAGGTGCTGAGGGGGAGGATGTGATACACACAATCACACACACTGTGGATGAGAGAAAACACACCACACTAACACACTAATACACACATCTGTAACACATCTGTAACAGGAGTCCATCTTTCACATCTGTAGATTTACAAACATTTCCTTATAGAACATTATTATAAAGTTAATATTTTATTATAAAAACATTAATATTCATTAAATAAACTCATTATAGAGCTGAGACTGACAAGTAAAAGACAAGTAAAAAAAGTCCCCCAGTGACGTCTGCAGTTTTCACGTCTTTCTTTGCTGGTCTGAGTTACTGAGTTCATCATTCTGATCTAAATGGATCCTTTCTGTGACGTCCCTTTTATAGGAGTAACATACAGTATGTAATGTATTGTTTTAACTACTCATATATATGTTAATATTTTTACATACTTTAACCAAATCTGCATTTGTTTTTGGTCTACATCAGTGTTTGCTCATGTTCCTGTCTTTTATATGAGTTTTTTACATTGTGAATGAAGAGTCAACGGGCATTTCCTCTACCTGTGGCTGATTTGCTCCTGTCTCTTAAAGAAGCTCGCGCTTTACAGATCTTTATAACAGTTATTGTGCTCATGTCTGAGTTTTTTAGGAGCCAAATTTCCCCAAAGTGTCTACTCATGCAAATTCTTTGATCATACTCCAAAACACAATCAGATCATGTAAATGATGCGAAACTGAAATGATTCTGCTCAACTGAGTGATTTGATCAACTTTGCGTTGACTTCACATTAGCAAGGGCTTCGTTTTGTAATGGAAAAAATGTGATACGCCTGAACAGTCCGAGACCAATCCGTCCAAAACCGTCCTTTCTCCTGGCCCAGTTGAAGGCACTCTAGGCACTCTTGGGAAATTAAATTGCCCACGGAGCCTGAATCTACAATGGCCGAAACCAGAAGGAAGATTGTGGTGGTTATGAGCGTGACCAGATGTTTTGATAATTGGGTGATCTTAGAGGTGAAGTCGAATGTACTCACCGGCGGGCACGGAGGTCGGACAGGACATTGGGAAATGAAGTGTCCGTAATTACCACAATACAGGCACGCCCCCTACGCGAGGCGACACTCTCTCTCTCTCTCTTCTCGTTAGCCATTGGGATCCCACTTGCTTGGGTTTGCGTTCTGGGATGGGAGAAACGGTAGTGTGTGCCATTAGTTCCATCTCCAGGGAACAACAGGCAGCCAGCTGCTGTGAGATGCGGATGGATCGCTGGATGAATGCTTCGAGTTCCAGTGCGTCGTCATAGATGGTTATGGCCAGTTTGATGTCCGGATTCAGCCTTTGGCAGTATGCGCCCAGGAGAGCAGTGTTGTTTCAGCCGCTACTAGCGGCTAGGGTGCGAAAGCGGAGACTGTTCTTGGTCAGTGGGGAGGCAGCACAGTCTCACCCCACAGCGTCACATATCGACGCTGTGGATGTTGCGTCAGACAGCGTCCACATCCGACGCCGAGGGTACCCCCTTCGCGTCGCTTTTCGATGTAGAGGGACGGGAAACCCTTCGCTTCGCTTTTTGACGCAGATGGATGGGACCCCATTTGCGGGTTACGGTTAGGGTTTGGGTTAGGGTTAGGGTTAGGGTTCGGGTTAGGGTTTGCGTTAGGGTTTGGGTTAGGGTTAGGGCTACGGACAACTTCAGGATTTTTCGCAATTTAAAAATTATTCCTGTACACTTATTATGATAGATAATACTTTATTCAGTGGATAGGACAGCGATCTGCGTTGAAAAGTGTAGCACACGGGCTCTCAACCATCTGCGTCGAAAAGCGAGGCGAAGGGAGGTACCGTCTCTCTACGTCGAAAAGCGACGTGAAGGGGGTACCCTTGGCGTCGGATGTGGACGCCGTCCGACGCAACATCCACAGCGTCGATATGTGACGATGTGGGGTGAGACTGTGTTGGGGGAGGACCCTTGGTGCAGACTGAAGAGTTCTGCCGTGGTGAGGGCCGCAGTGGCGGTGCAGAACACCTCCGCAAAGTGGTTAGTGAAGAGCATATATGAGGTGGTTATGGCACTATTGGTGCTCCATATGGCTCTCGCCCATGAAAGAGCCTTCCTGGTTATCAGAGATATCAGAAACGCTACCTTGGATCGGTCAGCGGTCATGTAAGGCTGCATCTCCATATATAAGTTGACTTGCAGGAGGAAGCCGTTGCACTCGGCTGCTTCTATGGAATACGAAGCTGGAGGAGCCATCAGGCTACTGGAGCTGGGTGGTAAAACCCTGCTGGTAGAGGCCGTAGCGAAGTGAAGATCTATGGAGTAACCTGTAGATCGGACGGTGAGTGAGGGGAAACAGGGGCCTTATAAAGGGGAGTGTAGATTGGGAACAGGTGTGGGTGATTAGTAGGAAGGAGAGGCTGAGCGAGTCGTTCTCTGACAAAATGTAAAAATATGTGTGAGTGTATAAATGCATGTTTTTAAAGGATATTTTTGCTGACAATGTGTTTTGATGTCATCACATATTATCACATGGTTAATTTTACTTCTTTTAACACGTTTTTCCAGAAAAATGTACTAAGGTGTTCTATTGAAGGCAAGAGCCCTGCAGACCTGCAGCAGGATCCACTTACAATCAGCAAATGGTCAGCATGTTGACTTGTTGAATTTATTGATTGCTTTATATCGCACTAACATCAAATCAAAACATCTCACCATCACCATCTAGACTTTCATTAGATTGGTATGACAGTGGTGACATGTTGGCTGATCTACAGATGGGATTCTGCTAATAATGGAAAGATAAAAGCTGACCAGATGCTTCTGTATGCCTTCAAGTCACGAATAGCATATAGTCTGTCCAAAAAAAAAAAAGATGGGAGTAAGAGGGGTGTCAGGAATCCACCTGCCACGCCTCCTTCAGAGGCTGCCTTTGCCTCTGCGCGCTCCCAAGAGAAGGTTCCACCTCTCAGAGCTCCGCTTCACCCAAGGGATCCCCAGAACTCTCAACCCAGCTCCGAGACTGCGAAAAGGACGTCGAACCTCTGCCCCTGGCTCCATCCAAAGGCGACGGCTCGCCCCACAGTCTCCCAGGAAGTGACGGCTCGCCCCACGAGCACTCAGGAGACCAAGTCACGTCACAGAGCTACTCCCTCGGTGACGGCTCACCTCGGGACCCCTCTCACGATGACATCCTGCCTCCAAGCTCCCGGGACGAAGACGGGTCGCTCCTGGGCTCCCTGGAGGGTGACATTGCACCGAAGAACCCTGCGAAGGTCATCGCTCGGTCTCTGTGTTCAGTCGGGGGCATCGCTCCGTCTCCGGTCGCCATCCGGAGGGTCCTTCAGCCGGTAAGCCTCGTTGAGTGCTCTGCCCTGCCTTCGGTAGTCACCAGGGTTGTCTCTCCACTCCAGGTCCCCGTGGGTGATGAGGCTCCGTTCCAGACCTCCGTTGCAGGCCTCCGGGGAGGACTCCGCCCAGCCTCAGGTCAACCCAGGACCGCCTCTCAGCTCCAGACCACTGCAGTGGAGGTCGCTCAGCGGCCAGTCTCCGCTGAGGACGTGGCTCCGTTCTCGGTCTCCGCCTTAGGCGTCGCTCCACTTCCAGTCTCCATGGACTCCACGAGGGGCGCTGCTGTGTTCCGATTGTTTGCTGGAAGCAGCGCTACACCTCCGGCCTCCGCCGACGTCGTCGCCCAGTCGCAAGTCGCCGCTGAGGGCATTGCCCCATGCCAGGTCTCCGTCGAAGGCAGCAGGTCTCCAGGGGGATCGTCTCTCCGCCTCCTGTCTCCGCCGAGGGCGTCGCTCCGCTCCGGGTCTCCATAGGGGTCGTCGCTCCGCCTCCGGTCTGTGCCGAGGACTTCGCCCCGTTCCTGGCCCCGCGTGGGGTTGTGTTTCGTTCCCGGGCCCCGCTAGGGTCGTTGTCCCGTTCCGGCTCTCCGCAGGGGTGGTCGCTTCGCCTCGTGCCCTTCCCTGCTGTTCCTGGCTCTGTGGCGGTTCCGGCCGGGTCCCCTTCGACCCTGGAGGACTGGAGGCAGCACTCCACCTTTGGTCTCCATTGAGGGCGTCGCTCCGCTCCCGGTCTTCGTGGGGTTCATCGCTCCGCCTCCGTTCTCCGCTGAGGGCGTCGCTCTGCTCCAGGTCCCCACCGTAGGCGTCACCCCTTTCAGGGTCTCCGCTGCGGCCATCTCCCAGCTCCAGTTCTCCTCAAGCCGCCTCCTGTCCCCGCCGAGGGCGTCGCTCCGCTCCGGGTCTCCGGGGGGATCGTCTCTCCGCCTCCTGTCCCCGCCGAGGGCGTCGCTCCGCTCCGGGTCTCCGGGGGGATCGTCTCTCCGCCTCCTGTCTCCGCCAAGGGCGTCGCTCCGCTGCGGGTCTCCAGGGGGATCGTCTCTCCGCCTCCTGTCTCCACCGAGGGCGTCGCTCCGCTCCGGCTCTCCATAGGGGTCGTCGCTCCGCCTCCGGTCTGCGCTGAGGACTTCGCCCCGTTCCTGGCCCCGCGTGGGGTTGTGTTTCGTTCCCGGGCCCCGCTAGGGTTGTTGTCCCGTTCCGGCTATCCGCAGGGGTGGTCGCTTCGCCTCGTGCCCTTCCCTGCTGTTCCTGGCTCTGTGGCGGTTCCGGCCGGGTCCCCTTCGACCCTGGAGGACTGGAGGGGCCCTCCTCCGAGTGCCCGGGCCCACCGGGCAGTTGGCGGTTTGAGGGCGTCCAGTGCCGCCCCTTTGGGGGGGGGAGGGGGGTGTCAGGAATCCACCTGCCACGCCTCCTTCAGAGGCTGCCTTTGCCTCTGCGCGCTCCCAAGCGTGCAGCGCAAATCACGCACAGCTGAAGCACATTATCCACTCATGCCCTGCCTCCATATAAACCGCTCATTCACCCACACTCCCTGTCGGTTATTGCACGTTCATGCCCGTTCATGTGTGTTCCTGTGCGTTTGTAGTACGCTTATCCCCGGTACGTACCGTTCGACTCGGACTCTCTCCCTATCTCTCTCTCTTCGCGTGGACCACGTCTCTTTCAAGGCGCAGCCGGGATCGGTCTTTCCATAATCCACGGACGTAGAACTGTTGTGGGCCGTGCTGTGTGCGCACCACCGGATTATTCCTTTTCCCGGACTTCGTTATCCGGATTATCCCTGCGAGCGCAGGTATTTGTTTTGGCTCTGCCTTTGTTATAAATAAAGTTTTGTTTGCTGTTACTCCGGCTTCCGCCTCCGTTTCCCGCATGACAAGGGGAAGATCCAGCAGTGGGATTCCCAACAGTATGAGGAGAAGAGAAGATAGCAGGAGAACACGGCTCCCGTTTCTAACCAGGATGTCTACTTGGACAGTTTCTCACATTGGCCAATAATATGTGAAAGAATGGAAGGTGCAGAGTTCTGGGGTGTACAGGAACACCCAAAGTGATGTGTAAATACACATTTGATTCACAGCAGAGGAAAAATTTTTTTTTTCAAACAGAGTGAATTACATGAAGCACACGAAATAACACCAGACACTACAGGTAAAAAGACATAACATAACTCTGAAACTGGGTCATAAATTATTCATCCACTTAATCAGATGAAAAAGGTGTTTTTTTTCTTTTTGGTTTGTCAGGACCCTAGTGATCATATTATGTTTCTGCCATGTTTGTTTCTCTTTTCATAGGTTTTTCCACACCAGATGTCACCATTGTGTCACTGTGTCCATAATTAGATTAGATTCACCTGAGTCCTGTACCTCTGTTTGTATTGAAGTTCCCCTTTTGTCTGAGTTTCTTGCTTGATCGTATTGAAAGTTGTGTGGTACATTTCTAATGTTTGTTTTTCTGAGACTCCCACCCGATCTCAAGTTCCCAGTGTAAGTCCTCTGGGTTAGTTTGTTTGCTTAGCTTAGAGTTTTCCCTTTTCCACTTCAAAATTGTGAAAATTTATTTTGCTCCGTTTGTTTGTTTGTCTTTGTCTTTGGGTTTACACACTTTCCCTGTGGCACACTGCCAGAGCTGCAGCCTCTCACACAGTCAACCTCAGTTTCAGCCTTCACCAAGACATCTGTAAACCAAGCAGAGGTACATAAATGCCCATAAACCTTCCACAGTCCAATTGTTCACTCATCTACTAATTATAAAGCAGAGATTTACCTCTGAAATGGGACCAAAATGAACCATTTTACATAAAAAATCGGATGAAAAAAATTGCTGTTTTTTTTTTTTTATATAGCACATTTCTCAAATCCAGTCTTTCTTTACATAAGAATAATAAACAATCTGTTTCAAAAATAGAAAATGAAGAGAAGAGGGTGAAGTGTAGAGGGATGGAGCTATTCGATTAAAATCAGCAGTTATATCGCTGAGTTAAGAGAATCCTCACTATAGATACTATAGACATTAAGTCTCGGTTGTTTTTTTCACTGTTATTCTTAATGTAAAGCTGCTGTTTATTCAGTATCACCATCGTGCCATTTTAAATTGTAATTGGCTTCATGCTATTTAATCTTTTTCTATTAAAATATTATTCTTAAACATCTTTTTAAATAGCCTACATTTAAAATTTCGCTTTACAGAGATCAGTGAGGTGTAAATGAGATTTACATGAACATGTCACGGGAATGTCATCCAAAAGATATGCAGAGGAATAAAATAATAAAGAAGTAGACCAAAGTATTTGGATAAGCATCACATCATAATATATTTTACTCAAACAGAGTGTTTTACAAAAATTACTTAACAATTCTAGTTATAGGTGTTAAGATTTTACACTGTAACTGATACATTTCATTCTTGTCTTTCAAATAAATCATTCTGCATTTTACTCCTGATGTATTTGTGAGTGTATTCTCTTCTGTATAACAGGAATTTGGCCTCGTAAGAGCTGTTTTGTGTAGTTTTTTGTACTTTTTATATTCTCAGTGTGCAGTTTGCACTGGGCTGTAAATCATCATAAGACAAAGTTTGTTTCTTTTCTCTCTATATAAAGATCTACTGGGATTGTCGAATTTGTATAATTTTAGAATTAGGACCACAGTGTCAACCATGTAAAGTCCACATTATGAAGTCTAAATTGTTTCATGGACATCAATTGAATTACAAAGTTTTTAGAGGAGAGTCTATTCTCTTTTTCTCCACTAGGGTGCAAAAGTGAGCATCAAACTCAGCACTATAAACACCACCACGCTGAAACAGAACAATACAAATCCTCAGAATGGGACCCTGTAAATTAAAAATAATAATTAATACAAATTACTGACTGGACATTTTTTGGAAGCTACATATGTTATGTTGTGTTTTTTTTTTTCATTGATTATTACAAATAACTGTGACACTGCGTGTTCTGACATTTAGACGGGGCTGGGGTATAATTATATACAAATGGTATCATCATGCACTTTAACCTTGTGGTTGATTTTGAGGTTTAGATTATTCTTTTATTTGTAAGTGACAACATGTAAATTTTCATTTTGCAGAGAACCAAAAGTGGTAACAGAGGTGTAATTAATATTTACATGAAAATGACTGTGAATAGTTTCATTTCTCTCTGAATAGAACAGAAACTTCACCAGATGTTCAACTTCCTTCAGTCAAACTCACTGAAGCAAAACACACACACTGAATCTGCAGCTAATCCCACTCCCTCATCACACTGATCATCACTATTAACTCCAATAAAAGAAACACACAACGTCCAAAACTCAGCTTTATTTCAGCAAAAACTACAGGAAGAGCAACAGGACAGTGAACAGAGTAAAGACAGAAATGCAGCGTTGTGTAGAATTGAAACTCTATTGTAGATGGATCAGAAGCAGCTCTATGTTAAACTTTAGCTTGGATCTATTCGCCTACACACTGACTCTTTCTGAACGTGACTGGATGAATCTGACTCCAATTTGTAATAAAGATTTAACTTGAATATATATCATTTAAGCTGATCACCTTATTAGTTGTATTTCTTCTGTCATTTTAAAGAAGCTTAGAGTCTGGAGCTTTGCCAACTATACCTGCTCACGGAGGCAATTTGGCCAGTCTGAATCTTAGTCAGAGGATATAACTGCAAACTAATGTTCTTTAAATAGCTGCTCAGTGCTTGCTAATGCATAAAGAATAATTGATTTAGTCCCTTTGTTATAACTTGCTAAGTCAGAGATAGTAAGAAATCAGAAGGTCCCAGATGTTGTGCTCTATGCTCCATCCATTCATGAGCCTTCAGTTTGTACTATACTGATCAGTGATTTGTGGTAACACCAGACTACATAATCAACTAGATATAAATGATAATGTCAGGGATCCACGTGCCACGCCCACTTTTGTGGTCTCATGCCTCCGCTCTCCCTGGAGCTCCAGGCTTAACCACGCACACATGGAGCTCGTTGTCACTCATGCCTCCGCTCTCTCTGGAGCTCCAGGCTTAACTATGCACACCTGGGGCTCATCATCACTCCACCCCACTTCTACATAAGCTCCTCACTCTCATTCCCTCCCTTGTTCTTTATTGAATGTATTGGTTCTATGTTTCACGCAGGACTCCTTGCTTTCCATTCCATTTGGACTCCACTCACAGGATTCTGTGCTCTCCGTTCCATTCGGACTCCTCCATCCTGTACCGGCTGAGCTTCTCCTCCCCGCGCATCTCGGATCAGCTACGCTTCCCCCCAAGCGCACCTCGGACTCTCTCAACCTGAAGACTGCCGAGTGCGCGCGTGCACGCGTGTGTGTGTGCTTGTGTGTGAGCTGTATTTCAGCTTCCGCCTCGAAAATCTAATTGAATGAAACACATATTGAAAAGCTGGAAGTTTCAGAAGCCTAAATTTTATTTATTTATTTTAATAAAGAACATTTGTTTATTTGAGTACAAACAAACGTGACCTACTTCAAAGCACAGAGTCTCCAGGTTTAGCTTTTTCTTTAGCATCTCTAGTTATAGTGCAATAATCACACACACACTGTTCCAGCAAATTCTTCCCTTATTAACTCATTATAAATAAGCAGGAATTTTAAAACATTTGTAAACTGCATCCTAAATGAACAAATAAACAATAATAATAATTTTATATGTTTTATTGACTAGAAAATAATTTGTAGGTATCACTGTTATAAGAAAAGACATTTCACAGAACAGGGTGAAGGGTGGAGAGATGGAGCTGCTCAATCAGAAAGTTTCACTCTGAGTGAAGAGAGTCGTGACTTAGACTCTCCTGAGAAGACTCATGAGCTGGAGTCCTGCTATAGATGCTAAATGTTGCTTTTTTTACTGTTTTAGATTTGCTGTAGAGCTGCTGTAGTTTCAGGTTTATCCTCATGGTTTTGTCATTTCAGGGAGCATCTGAAATCCTGATCTGTGAAATAGTTGTTGTTTAGGTTTAGGATTATTAATTTACTTGTAAATAAACTTAAAAATAGGCAAGATATGAATTCTCACATTACAGAGATCAGTGAGGTGAAAATGAGATTTACATGAACGTGACTGTGAATAGTTTCATTTCTCCCAGAATAGAACAGAAACTTCACCAGATGTTCAACTTCCTTCAGTCAAACTCACTGAAGCACAACACACACACTGAATCTGCAGCTAATCCCACTCTCTCATCACACTGATCATCACTATTAACTCCAATAAAAGAAACACACAACGTCCAAAACTCAGCTTTATTTCAGCAAAAACTACAGGAAGAGCAACAGGACAGTGAACAGAGTAAAGACAGAAATGCAGCGTTGTGTAGAATTGAAACTCTATTGTAGATGGATCAGAAGCAGCTCTATGTTAAACTCTAGCTTGGATCTATTCGCCTTAACACTGACTCTTTCTGAACGTGACTGGATGATCCACGTTGTTATGGGAGACCTTACAGATAAACTCCTCCCCCTTTTCCCAGAGGTCTTTGCTGAGGTTCAGGGTGCTGCTGAGGCTGTAAAGACCGTTCTTCTCTTCTTCTGCGCTGTTCAGAACGCCGGTCTTCACCTCTGAGCCGTCCACTGTCCAGCTCACCAGCGCCCCCTGTGGAGAGTAGCCAGACAGCAGGCAGAGCAGCGAGGACGATCCCTCAGACAGCTGCAGAGAGGACGGAGGGAGCAGAGACACTGACGGCTTCACCACGAGACCCGCTGGAGAGGAGAAACACACACACATCATACACACATCAGAACTCTTTGTGGAACTGACTGATCTTACAGAGTCATTAAGTCTAATAAAGTCTGACTTCATGACTGATTTTCATTGAGAACTTTATTATCTGACATCAGTTTCAGTGCAGAGACAAAACAAACATGTTCCACACCATCATTTATCTGGGAAACATCATTTTTCACCACAAGTCTTATTACTTTATAGTTCAAACCTTCAGCATGTGGAACTGCAGCAAATACAAATGGAGCAGATTCCAGAAAGATTCATTGTGTAACACAAACACACACAGCAGCTTTCATCTGGATTTAACATTAGCACAAAGGAACTCTATTTATGACATGTTTATTATAGAGTTATTGCATGTGGAATTTATAGCAAGTGTGGAATTCTTACATATTTAACATCATCATTGTAGATTTGTTGAATGTTCAGGAACATTTCTATGGGATCAGTTCTGATACTGAAATGTTTTCCTCATCACAGCATAATAATACACAATAAATATCAATCACACAATTATAAATATAAATCATTCCTTCAGGTGAAGTTTATTTATTCATGTAATTAATAATGGAATAAATGTCTTTTATATTAAAAAGAAGAAAACACACTTACTGTTCACTATGAGTTTGGAGCCTCCACCAAAAGTCCTCCACAGTGATACATTCTAATGAAACTGTCATACAAAAACCTCCATCACACTGCAGTACACACACACACACAAACACACACACACACACACACACACACACACACACACACACACACACACACACACACACACACACACACACACACACACACACTTTGCATTAGCAGTCCATGCTTCAGTGCTCTGTGAGTGTTTATAGTCCTGTGACTTGAACACTTCATGACTGAGAGCTGCTGATCAGCAACTTCACCCACAGCAACCATGACTTTGATCAGCGTCTTCATCTGCACACTGGCCCTCTGGACTCAAGGTGAGAGTTTAACATCAACTCACAGCCTCACACACTTCATTTCATACTAATTCTACATCACTTTACAGCATACAAACACAATCTATGTTTCTCTACAGGATCCAGAGGTCAGGTGACGGTGACTCAGACTCCATCAGTGCAAACTGTTGTTCCAGGAAACACAGTCACCATCAACTGTAAAACCAGTAGCAGTGTTTATAGTGGTGATACACTGCACTGGTACCTGCAGAAACTCGGAGAAGCTCCTAAACTTCTCATCCATGATGCTACTGAATTAGAATCAGGAATTCCAGATCGTTTCAGTGGCAGTGGATCGAATACTGACTTCACTCTGACCATCAGTGGAGTCCAGACTGAAGATGCAGGAGATTACTACTGTCAGAGTGTTCATTATATCAGTAGTAGCTATGTGTTCACACAGTGTTAGAGCATCGTACAAAAACCTCGGTCAGTGAGAGTGTACAGAGAAGCACTGCTGCAGCTGGGAGAGACTGCAGGTGCTGAGGGGGAGGATGTGATACACACAATCACACACACTGTGGATGAGAGAAAACACAACACACTAACACACTAATACATAAATACACACACACATACACATATGCAGACACACAGCTCTCAAATCAGAATTTAGAAAATTAATTAAACGTTGAAAACTTTCTTCTCTACTCCACTGGTCTTGATGTCCTTCTCTCCAGACCACCATCACACATCCTCTGAAGGTTCCTCCTCTGTGACTCTGGGCTCAAATGGAGACTGTAAGAACACACTCACATGACAAAAGAAACAGAAGACAAAAGCAAATCCACTCGTATGACATGTAGATCATGTTCATCTTAAACCTCTGTTAGTCTGTGCTACTTTAAAGAACATGTTGGTAAAACTCAACTGATCCTGAATCACTCGAGTGTAAAATGTACTTCATGATGAACGTTACAGAACATCCAGTGCAATGATGGAGATTTAAAATTCTCCTTTATCACTAGTGGGAGAGGAAAATACACTTGTGTGTGAACGTTATTTTTACTATTAATTTTTTCTCGCACTTGCCAGAACATTAAATCTGTCATTCTCATATACATTACATCCAAATGATCCCTGATGTTGTTGATGTTCTAACCATAAATCTGTCTGCAATGTCCTGAACTGGAGACTTCAACCTTCAACTGCATTAGTAATCATGAGATTTTCAGTAAATCCAATAGTTTCTTTAGTTTGTGATGTGATCATTCTGTCAAATTGTGGTGCCAAGACTTTGTTTGACATGTTTGTTTTATATTTCTCAGGATTATGGACAGAGACCACATTTCCCAGCAGCCACTGCACCGTGAGATTTCTTGGTCATGTGTTTCTGAAGTTCAAGTTTATTTCTGTACTGATTTTCACAATGGACATTGTCTCAAAGCAGCTTTACAGAATTTACAGCACAACTGCATGACATCTTCCTCATCCTGCATAATAGAGTGCATAAAGTTCACCCATGTAATTTAGCTCAGGTCTTCAGCTATCAGTAGTAGAATCTAGTAACATATAATATCATTTAGCAATAAGCTTCAGATAACATAACATTGCTTATATCAGTTTAAATCCAAGCTTAATACATGTAACCATTATTCCGCATTAATATAGTATAATACTCAGCTTTGCAGAGATCTCAGTATAAAGTGAGTTCACAAAGAATCAATAGTCATGTTTAGAGTAAAGTTTAGCATATATAAAGTTTAGCATACATTATATTATCCCAATGCTTGTAAATGTAATAAATGTTATTAAGGCTGGTGAGCAGATGAGGCTGATCGATTCGGTTAATGGCAGTTGTAGGAAATAAGTGGAAAGTTCACGGTGAAAAAACGATAGTGTCAGGTTCTGAGGAATAGGATGGACCAGGATCGTCTCCAGTTGCCATTGAAGAAGTTGGAAAATAGCCAGGAGAGACGGAGCCCAGGAGGGAAAAAGGCTCGAGATCAGTTTTAGTAGAGGAGTTGTGTGTATGAACTGGAGAAACCGGAGGAATTGTTCAAGGTGGAAAACAGGGAGGCATATGTGGACCAGTAAGTCGATCCAGGAAACAAATATGCGCCGTAGTCATATAGGAGAGCTGATGATCATCACACCACCGATGAGACAGAGCTCAGAAATGATAACAGTAAATGAAAAATAAAATAAGTGAGCAGCATTCAGGCAACATGTATTAACTACATTCAAACAGCATTTATGCATATATATTCAAAGCACAAGCAGAAACCTGAGGGAAAAATTATATAAAAAAAGATATAAAAAATATGAAAAACGAGAAGAGTAATAGTGTAATAGGAACAACACATCATCAGATTGTGAGAATTGTATGAAAGATCCAATACTCAAAACATACAGAAAGTTTCTATGAGAGCATGAGTTTAAGATGCAGGCAGGATGAGAGAAAAGACAGGAATTCCATATAAAGAGGGACTATGGTATGTAAGAAATGTTTTTGAGAACAGAGAAGATTCTAAGAAAAGTTAAGAAAAAGAAAAAACATTTGAAGAAAAGAGCTGGTGTGTTAAAACTAAAGCCCTGGTTTGGTAAAGCTGGAAGAAGTAAGACGTTTCTAGACGAGGTATAAATGGAACAAAGGATGATTTGCAGACAGAGCAGATCAGACGTTGGCAAAAAAAGGTGTGAAATTGCAGGAGATGATCTGTTACATAGCCGTGTGTGAAAGTGCACGATTAGAGGATTGTTAAAGAAAAATTCACAATCGAGATGTTTTTGTACATGTAAATTAGAATTGTATGGAGGTAAACAATGCTTCCTAGAAATGGGATGAATTTACCAGATTGTATGTAAGCAAATAGGAGGAATTTGCAAGTCCTCATAAAATTATTGGTGAATGTAAATTGTTAAGGAGGAGATTTTAGAGAAAATATGTAAATTTCACTGAGTGTGAGAAATAAAAAGTGAAGATTTTTTTCATTTGACTTCACTTTTGCATGAAACAGCTGACGGGTGCCATTGCTGTGGAGATATTTTCTCCTGAGAGCTCTATGGGACAGGGCTGCATTGACTGAAATAAAGCTGATTTGCACCTTCTCTTTCTTTGACTGGAATCTTCATTGGGTTTGTTGATGCATTATTTGAAGTTTTGGATTTTATTGGTAATTAATTAGTGAAGAGATCAAACTGATTTGAATATTGAGCCACATAACTGATATCTCTGCTCAGACATGAGCAGACATGAGCAGACATTCTTCTATGAGGAAGAAACCCCTAGCGGAACCAAACCCAAAAGGGGGACCCATCCTCATTTGGGTGACATCAAGAGTGTGATTATTGATCTTAAAACAATACAAAACACTGGAGAGTGAGGACTACAGTACCATGAGCACCGGAGTGTGAGATTATGAGAAATGTCTTTTCTACAGTCTCATACAGTCAGTTGACGTTATGATCACAGACCTGAATCAGATTGTCTGTAATCAGCACTTCCTGTACCTGCTCTGGCTGAGAACATTGTTCTACTTTCTGGTTTGGATAAATATGTTACTCTGCTTCTTGGTCTACACAATAGAGCGGATGCTCCATCAGTATTATGATAGGCTACATTTCCCAGCAGCCACTGCACCCTCAGATTACTAAGTCTCATATTTCTGATCACTCAGACCTGAATCACAGTGTCAGCACTTATACAAGTTTCACCTCTTACACCACTCACTGTCTCACATCTGTCTTTATGTGTGTTCTGTAGTTTCATGATTTTATTTTGCCTCATGCTCAGATTCATTATGTTCTTTATTTGTGTTTACTTGCTATGTTTTCCTTCAAAAAATCTATTTTATCATCTGCTTTCACCAGTTTTGCTGTTGTCTCCAGCTTTTTGTGTTCTCTGTCTAAGTCCATCTTTGTAGTTTGTAATTTCTCATCAATTACATCCTTTGTTTTCCATTTCTTCAATAAGAACTCTGTTTATATTTAGCTTTTCTCTTGCCAGATTTTTGTTCCCTGTGTTTTAAATCACAAACTTTTGCTCTGCCTTTTTTTGTTTTGCATTTATTATTAGTTTCTTTAGTTTTCTTTGTGTTTTGGTCTTCTCAATAAACCTCATGGACTTTTCATCAGCTTTATGATCACCTCTCTGAATGGGTTTATGCATCACTGATCCAGGATGAACCCTCATACTCACTGACAGCACAAACCAGCCACCAGTGAACCCAGCAGTGACACTCAACTTTTAGCAACTCAGCCACCAGCAAAAAATGAAGCACTTCAGTTCACTTAATGCCCAATCAATGGCCTGTCAATTGGTTATTGATGACCTGATAAGACGGCTGATGCTTCAGGCACCCCAACCTACTGGGAAACTCCAACCAGCAGCACAGAGATAGGCTTCCACCTCTGAGCCCAGATAACCAGCTTCTGAGTCCTGCTGGGGCATCTCCCAATCTTGGAGCCCCACTGAATGCATTGCACAGTTTCTAAACCCTGCAGAAGAAGCCGCCAGTTCTTCCAACATTGTTGAGAACCACACTTAGTTTTCCTGCCCACTGGAGTGTGTCATGCAGCCTCCATACCTGTATGTAGAGGTTGCAGAGGACATTGCTCTGCCATTGTGCCTCATTAGGACGTTGCTCGACCTTTTCACCTTGCAGGAGATTCTTACCAGCGACCAAAAGATGCTCACATGACCAACAGGGAATTGGGGGGACTTCAATGGATTTCCCTGCCCACCTGACCTGGGATGGAGTGTTTCGCATATAAGGAGCTGTGTGTTGGGGTACTGTATGATCCGGAGGGTTTTCTAAATATTGCCCCCATGTGTTCTTAGTTCCCACCACAAGATAGTGTTAGTTTGGCAGGTTAAGGGGATTGTGCCCAGGCGGCCCTTGTCGGTCTATTCTTTAAATCTTGAATTTATTTATCTAAAGTACCAATTTCACACACTCCCCCATGACAGACCACCAGCACACCTGCCTCACATGTGTCCAATTTGGCTTTAAGTCTCACACTCACTGTCATTACATGCAATTTTTAAATGATATTTAACACCTTCACATTCCATCCGCTAAGAGACTTCAGATATTTAAAGTAAAATGAACCAGACGTCAGCAATCACTCTGAATATCTGTAAATATTATTTATAGTAGCATAGATACAAGAAAAAGAGTAACGTTAAAGCCCTGCTTATTAAACTTCAGTGTCTACAGTTACAGGAGTCACCACCAGGGTGCAGTGTGGTATCATAAAAAAAACCATTGTTGTGATTATTTCAATAAAAATATGTTTTATGACTAATGCAATTAATCATTGAAAAGCTTTAGATGTTTCCACTCTTCTACATCTCCTGCATTGATGCACATTCATACCTTCTAAAAATAAACTGAGAGAGAAAAAGAAAATGTTTTTACACACACACACACACACACACACACACACACACACACACACACACACACACACACACACACACACACACTTTGCATTAGCAGTCCATGCTTCAGTGCTCTGTAAGTGTTTATAGTCCTGTGACTTGAACACTTCATGACTGAGAGCTGCTGATCAGCAACTTCACCCACAGCAACCATGACTTTGATCAGCGTCTTCATCTGCACACTGGCCCTCTGGACTCAAGGTGAGAGTTTAACATCAACTCACAGCTTCACACACTTCATTTCATACTAATTCTACACCACTTTACAGCATACAAACACAATCTATGTTTCTCTACAGGATCCAGAGGTCAGGTGACTGTGACTCAGACTCCTTCAGTGCAAAATGTTGTTCCAGGAAACACAGTCACCATCAACTGTAAAACCAGTAGCAGTGTGTATAGTGGTAACTATCTCGCCTGGTACCTGCAGAAACCTGGAGAAGCTCCTAAACTCCTGATCTATTACGCTACAAGCTTATACACAGGAACTCCAGCTCGTTTCAGTGGCAGTGGATCGAATACTGACTTCACTCTGACCATCAGTGGAGTCCAGACTGAAGATGCAGGAGATTACTACTGTCAGAGTTACCATAGTGGTGGTGTGTTCACACAGTGTTAGAGATCGTACAAAACCTCGGTCAGTGAGAGTGTACAGAGAAGCACTGCTGCAGCTGGGAGAGACTGCAGGTGCTGAGGGGGAGGATGTGATACACACAATCACACACACTGTGGATGAGAGAAAACACAACACACTAACACACTAATACACACATCTGTAACACATTGTAACAGGAGTCCATCGTTCACATCTGTAGATTTACAAACATTTCCTGATCTTTCTGATTTACTGCACAATAATTATCTTCATCCCATTTTACAGACTTATGGAAATATTTATTATATTTATATTTTGTTGTAAATATAATTCACTCAACATTTCTTTATGATTATTAAACATTATTATAAAGTTCATATTTTATTATTAAAACATTAATATTCATTAAATAGGCACATTATAGAGCTGAGACTGATATTTAACTGAACATGTCTTTATTTATTTACAAACCATTAGATCATCATTCATTCAGTTTCATTCTCACATCAGTATAAAACACAGAATTTATAAAGTGTGAAAATACATTTCTAAATTATAAAAAATAAACTTACAGTTTACAGTTATTATTTTATAAAGATTAAGCTGAATTAAAGTGCAGATTTGGTATAGTAATTAAAATGAATAAATATGACATACTGTATGTCACTCCTATGAAAGGGACATCACAGACAGGAAACATTTACATCAGAAGGATGAACTCAGTAACTCAGAATGGGAAGTAGGAGCTCAGTGGGTAAAACTCAGGGTTACTGATCAGAAGGTCAGGGGTTCAGACTCCAGTATCATCAAACTGCCACTTTTGGGCCCTTAAACAAGGCCCTTAACCTCTGTGTTCCAGGGCTGGCTGTATCATGGCTGATCCTGCACTCGGACTCCAGCTTCCTCACATCACTGGGAAATGTGAAGAAAGAATTTCACTCTATTGTAATGTACATGTGACAAGTAAAAAAGTCCCCCAGTGACGTCTACAGTTTTCACATCTTTCTTTGCTGGTCTGAGTTACTGAGTTCATCCTTCTGATGTAAATGGATTCTGTCTGTGACGTCCCTTTCATAGGAGTGACATACAGTATGTAATGTATTGTTACAACTACTCATATATATTTAATTATTTTTACATACTTTAACCAAATCTGCATTTGTATTTGGTCTACATCAGTGTTTGCTCATGTTCCTGGCTTTTATAAGAGTTTTTTACATTGTGAATGAAGAGTCAAAGGGCATTTCCTCTACCTGTGGCTGATTTGCTCCTGTCTCTAAAGAAGCTCGCGCTTTACAGATCTTTATAACAGTTATTGTGCTCATGTCTAAGTTTTTTAGAAGCCAAATTTTTCCAAAGTTTCTACTCATGCAAATTCTTTAATCGTGTTCCAAAACACAACCAGATCATAAAAAGATGGAAAACTGAAATGATTCTGCGAAACTGAGTGATTTGGTCAAGTTTGCATTGACTTCACATTAGCAAGGGCTTCATTTTGTAATGAAAAAAAAGTAACACGGCTGAACAGTCCGAGACCAATCCGTCCAATACTGTCCAATCACTATACGAGACAAATGAATCATATAAATGGTTCAGGAATCATTCTAAATGACACATCATTCATCTATACCTGTCACAGGAATGTCTTATCAAAAAGATATATAGAGTAATAAAATAATAAAGAAGAAGAGCAAAGTATTTGGATACGCATCACATCATGGTGTATTTACTCAGAGTGTTTTACAGAAACGACAACAATCCTAGTTCCAGGTGTTAATATTTACACTGTAACTGATACCGGTAAAGTTTGTGCTTTTTTTATTTATTTCATAGTGTTCCGGCACTTTGTGTTTTTTTCTTTTTAAGTGTATGCGCGTAAATTTGGAAACTGCACAATGGACATAAACAAAGCCACCGAGTTTGCTCTACTTTTCCTGCTTCTTTGGACTTTGTTCACAGTCGCGTCTGGAAACTCTGTTCATAGCCACGGTCCTATTGTTTACACCAGGGATCAGCTGTTAGCATTCCGCAACATGCCGATGCTACTAGGAGAAAAACCGGATATTCCCCGCGAGCTAAGAAGGAGAAGACGGGGGAACCGTGCTGGAGCTTTGTGTCGGAATAAAAGGAGACGTTACAGACCAACTCTCCCGTCCATCGTTATGGGAAATGTAAGATCTTTACCCAACAAGATGGACGAGCTAGCGGCTCTTACCCGGCATCAGAGGGAATTCCGGGAGTGTAGCATCATGCTGTTCACGAGTCATGGCTAACCAAGCTAACACCCGGGACACGACCGTGGCTCTGGATGGATTTGATTTACTGCGCGCGGGACAGAACGATGGAGAGCGGTAAGAGAAAAGGGAGGAGGACTGGCAGTGTTTGTGAATAATAGATGGTGTAAATCTGGTCACATCACTATTAAGAGCAGATCTGCTGTAAGAACATTGAGCTGTTAGCCGCTAGCATGAGGCCGTACTATCTGCCGAGGGAATTCTCGTATGTTATCGCGATAGCTGCGTATATTCCCCCCTCTGCTGACGGTGAATCGGCATGCGATGTCCTGCATTCTGTTGTTAACAGACTGTTAACACAGAGCCAAATGCCTTCTATTATTTCTGGAGATTTTAATCATGCCCTCCATCTCCACTCTGCCCACATTCACCCAGTATGTTTCAGCCACCCAGAGACAATAAAACACTGGACTTATTTTATGCAAACTCAAAGGAGGCCTATGCTTCATTACCTCTCCCCCCTTGGGAAGATCGGATCACAACCTGGTTCATCTCCTACCTGTGTACAAACCCCTTGTATGCAGGCAACCAGCTACCTCCCGCACAGTGACGACATGGTCTGATGAGACCGATGAGGCTCTGAAAGACTGTTTTGAAACAACTATGTGGAGGAATTGTGCAGTCCACATGGGGAGGATATTGACAGTCTAACAGACTGTATTACGGACTACATTAACTTCTGTGTGGAGAATACTGTACCCACCAGGACTGTACGATGTTTTCCCAACAACAAACCGTGGATTAACCCTGATATAAAGACTCTCCTTAAAGAAAAGAAGAGGGTGTTTAAATCAGGAAACAAGGAAGAGCTGAAAACTGTCCAGAGAGAACTAAGGAAGAAGATCAGGGAAGGAAAAGCATGCTACAGGAGGAAGATGGAGGATCAGCTGCAGCAGAACAATGTCAGCGGTGTATGGAAGGGGCTCAAAACCATCACTGGTCACAAGGAGCCAAGCTCTCAGGCTGTGGGTGACCAGAAGTGGGTGAATGATCTCAATCTATTCTTTAACAGATTTGATCAGCTACCCTCCCCTGCCCCCATCCAGTCCCCCCCTGCTGCAATCCCCCTCTCTGCTTCCACAGCAAGCAGCTCCAGCCCCACCTCTCTGCACTGCTATCAGCTCACAGACAATACACAACACACCTAACCCCCCCTGCCGATTCCCTCCAGTCAACACTCCATCCAATACACACTGCCCCTTACAGAAGCCCAGGTGAGAATGGAGCTCAGGAAGATCAAAGCGAGGAAGGCTGCAGGCCCAGACGGCATCAGCTCCAGGCTACTTAAGACCTGTGCTGACCAGCTGTGCGGCATACTGCTGTACATGTTTGACGTGAGCCTGAAACTGGGAAAGGTGCCACAGATATGGAAAACATCCTGCGTGGTGCCTGTTCCAAAGACGCCGCGCCCAAAAGACTATCGGAGACTATCGACCAGTAGCGCTGACCTCGCATCTGATGAAAACATTGGAGAGGCTAGTGCTCACTCATCTCCGACCTCTGGTAAAACCATCAATGGATCCACTTCAGTTTGCCTACCAACCTGGCATTGGAGTGGAAGACGCAGTCATCTTCCTCCTAAATCGGGCTATTTCACACCTGGAAAAGGCTGGGAGCACTGTGAGAGTCATGTTTTTTGACTTCTCTAGTGCTTTCAACACCATCCAACCTGCGCTCCTGAGGGATAAGATGGTGTACATGGAGTGGACCATCATCTGTCTGCCTGGACACTGGACTATCTCACAGATCTCTGCACTGCTATCAGCTCACAGACAATACACAAACACACCTAACTTCCCCCTGCCGATTCCCTTCAGTCAACACTCCATCCAATACACACTGCCCCTTACAGAGCCCAGGTGAGAATGGAGCTCAGGAAGATCAAAGCGAGGAAGGCTGCAGGCCCAGACGGCATCAGCTCCAGGCTACTTAGACCTGTGCAGACCAGCTGTGCGGCATACTGCTGTACATGTTTGACCTGAGCCTGAAGCTAGGAAAAGTGCCACAGATATGGAAAACATCCCTGCGTGGTGCCTGTTCCCAAAGACGCCGCGTCAAAAGACTTTGGAGACTATCGACCAGTAGCGCTGACCTCGCATCTGATGAAACATTGGAGAGGCTGGTGCTCACTCATCTCCGACCTCTGGTGACCCATCAATGGATCCACTTCATTTTGCCTACCAACCTGGCATTGGAGTGGAAGACGCAGTCATCTTCTCCTAAATCGGGCTATTTCACACCTGGAAAGGCTGGGAGCACTGTGAGAGTCATGTTTTTTTACTTCTCTGTGCTTTTAACACCATCCAACTGCGCTCCTGAGGGATAATGGTGTACATGGGATGGACCATCATCTGTCTGCCTGGACCTGGACTATCTCACAGACCGACCACAGTATGTGAGGACTCGTGACTGTGAGTCTGACATGATTGTCTGCAACACTGGAGCCCCGCAGGGAACAGTTCTAGCCCCGTTTCTCTTTCATCATCTACACTGCAGACTTCATGTTCAGCTTAGCAACCTGTCACCTACAGAAGTTCTCTGATGACTCTGCCATCGTCGTCTGATCACGAATGATGATGACAGAGAGTACAGAGGACTTATACAGAACTTTGTGGACTGGTGCCAACAGAGCTGCCTCCAGATAAATGCGGGAAAATGAAAGAAACTGGTGGTGGATTTCCGTAGCACAAACAAACTCTATCACCAGTAAACATTCAGGGTAGGGACACGGTGAGAGTGGACTCTTACAAATACCTGGGTGTTCACTAAACACCAAACTTGGACTGGTCAAACATCACTGCGGCAATCTACAAGAAAGGGCAGAGCAGACTCTTTCTGCTGAGGAGACTAATGTCTTTTGGAGTACAGGGAGAGCTACTGAAAGACCTTTTTTGACTCTGTGGTGGCCTCAGCCATATTCTATGGAGTGGTCTGCTGGGGCAGCAGCATATCTACTGCAGACAGGAAGAGACTAGACAAGTTGATCAGGAAGGCCAGCTCAGTCCTAGGGATTCCCCTGGACACTGTACAGGAGGTGGGAGAAAGGAGGATGGTAGCAAAACTATCATCATTGCTGCAGAACGCCTCCCACCCCCTGTATGTAACCGTTACATCGCTGAACAGCCTCTTTTAGTGACAGACTGATACATCCAAGTGTCTGAAGGAGCGATACAGAAGGTCTTTTCTCCCTGCTGCTATTAGACTGTGCAACCAAATCTGTTCCCAGTAAAACCAGTCACCAACATATAACATTGTTGTTACTTTTTAAGCTGTGCTAACTTTATCTGTGTGCAATATTACATGAATCAGGTACAATATTATGTGCAATATTACCCGCAATTACGTGCAATACCACCGTAAAATATTACTGAAACGCATACTTTTGTTTTATCTATCTGTACCCAGCAAAATACATCAGTGTCCTCTACAAGGAAAGTTCATTACAGCTTTTATTGTTTGAAACATCTTAATTATCACCCATGCTGATGCATGACTAAATTGTCTTCTCAGTCACCTCATACTTATACCACAGTGAAACAGGAAGTTATAAGATCTAGTCCTAATGCTTAGTTTCAGCATATGCAGAAAATGTACTGGGACATATGACATTTCCTGCCATATCTAGTTCTTCTCCAACTGTTACCACAAAGCTGAAGGCACTTGTACAGGATGTCTTTGGATGAGATATAATACAAAAACCCAGAACCCAAACCTGTTTCAGTGTGGCAATGCCCCTGTGCACAAAGGACCTCCATGAAGATATGCTTTGAAGAGGAAGATTTGATCCCTCTGATCTCATCCCTACTGAACATCTTCAGGATGAATTGAACACTGACTGAACCCCAGGCTTCCTCACCTACCTGACTTTACTCATACCCTTGTGTCTGATCAACACAAATGTTTACAAGTACACTCCAACATCTAGTGGAACATCTTTTTAGAAGAGTGGAGTGAATTATAAGAGCAAATTGGGACTAAAATATGGAATGCGATGCTCAAAAAGCAAATATCATACTTATGACCTGGTGTCTGCAAACTTTGTACACATGAAATAGTCGGAAACTATGCAGACATTTATTTTCAGTTGCATTTCATCTGCCAAATAAAATAAATTGCCTCACTGTTATATAATATCCATAATTTTCTTCTGTGCAAATGTTCTTCAATTAAACGATAAATTTCTCTCATACCGTCAGTCTGAGATTAAGCTAATTAGCCACTAGTTCTTCATAAACTATTTTTAAACCCTTTTATTAAACCAGTCTACCAGGCTTTGTACTGGAAGAAAAGAATTGGCATGACCTACTACACTGAACAGCTGTGTTTCATCAGCTCTACTTAGCAAAGCCTCAGCACTGAAGCCAAAAGCAGAAGTAAGTCTTAATTAAGAAAGGCATAAGACCTGCAGTGCCTTGGCATACGACTTACCAGACCCTGAGTTAAATAAAAAACCCAAAACCAACAAGAAAAAACCTTTGCTTGAGGCTAAAGTAAGTCTAAGCCATTAAGACAGCACTGAGCACGAAGCAGCAAAGGAATTTGGTTTGTCCAATCACGGAGCAGCAAAGGTTTTTGGCTCGTCCAATCACGACGCAGCAAAGGTTTTTGGCTCGTCCAATCACGCCTATCTGAATTGGCTTCCCCGGGAGCCCGGAAAACTAAAAGCCTTTTGACAGCAAAACGAGGGCCCTCAGGGGCCACTAAAAAAACGAGCTCTAAGGCCAAACCTCTAAATCCCGTATCTACGACGCAGGGGCTCTAGGGGCCTGCGCTTCAGTTTTCCTCATCCCTGAGCCACCCCGAGTCTCCTGGTAAAGATTGGAAGCTCAAATCCATATGAAAGTGAAAAACAAAAAAACAAAACTTGAGCCCCTGGTAAACTGAGAGAATTTTTGGACTTGGCTGTTTGTTGCGCGTATTTTTTCCGACCCCTGGTAGAAATGAAATAAATAAAACTTGGACTTTGGCTGTTTTTGTTGCTCTTGCTTGCTTTTGACCATTGGTACAACCCGCTTGTGAACGGTGATTGAAAGGGCCGCCCGCGCGACCTCTGCTCCGCGTGACAAAAGATTGGATAGAGGAATGACATTCAATGGATCGCCCGACACCCCGACCCAGAATCAAGTCGTTTACGGTTTGCCACAAACTTGCGGTGCGCCATCGGAGAGGGTGCAGCACTCGTCCGGCCGCACCCAAGCACGTTCGCGAACGGCTCTGTGGTATCGTTACTTTTAGGCAGGATTTTGACTTGGAGGTGTTCAGTCATACTCCCACAGATGGTAGCTTCGCACACGCACCAAAAGTTTGAAGATGCGGTTCCTCACGTACTGAGCAGGATTACTATTGCAACAACACATCATTAGTGTAGAACTAACCTGTCTCACGACGATCTAAACCCAGCTCACGTTCCCTGTTAGTGGGTGAACAATCCAACGGTTGGTGAATTCTGCTTTACAATGATAGGAAGAGCCAACATCGAAGGAGCAAAAAGCGAAATCGCTATTAATGCTTGGCCGCCACAAGCTAGTTATCCCTGTGGTAACTTTTCTGACACGTCCTGCTTAAAAACCCAAAAAGCCAGAAGGATCGTGAGGCCCCGCTTTCACGGTCTGTATTCATACTGAAAATCAAGATCAAGCGAGCTATTGCACTTCTGCTCCATGGGAGGTTTCTGTCCTCCCAGAGCTCGCCTTAGGACACCTGCGTTACGCTTTGACAGGTGTACCGCCCCAGTCAAACTCATCCTGGTGGTGGCCTTCCATCAATTCCTTTAAGTTTCAGCTTTGCAACCATACTCCCCCGGAACCCAAAGACTCGTGGTTTCCCACACGCTGCCCGGCGGGTCATGGGAATAACGCCGCCGGATCGCAGGTCAGCATGGTTTACGGTCTAAACTACGACGGTATCTGATCGTCTTCGAACCTCTGACCTTCGTTCTTGAGAAAATTACAACATTCTTTGCAAATGCTTTCGTTTTTGTCTGTCTTGATCCGGTCCAAGAATTTCACCTCTAGCGGCACAATACGAATTTCCCCAGCCGTCCTCTTAATCATGGACCTGGTTCCGAAAACCCACAAAATAGAACCGGAGTCCTATTCCATTATTCCTAGCTCAGGTATTCAGGCGAGTTTGGCGGCACCTTTTGCAGGCCAGGCAGGCCCCTATCTCAGGCAGGTCTCCTGTTCCTGTCAGCCAGCAAGTAAGGAAAGAAGTTTGGAGAAATAAGGACTTTAAAAAAAATATGAGTTTCTTTTTGCAGTGCTTGGCCCCTTGAATCGCTGCCCTCTTCTACAAACCCGATGACACATCAAGTAGTTTCAAAAGATTAAACAATTTCCGAATGCCTCGTGACACCTATCAGGCCTTCAGGGACAAAAGAAGCTCTGACAATCGGAGCCCGACCCTCCGTCGTGGATACGGGTTTTAGAGGTTTTTTTTTTTCTATCCAAAAAACGTACTAAGTCCCGTATCCATGACGCAGGGGCTCTCCATAGGCAGGTTAGGGTTAGGGCTTAGGGTTGGGGTTAGGAGATCTAACCAGGACAGTTACCTGGCTCACCGGTCGTGCCCGGGCATCCCACACTTAAGCCCTCCTCCCACCCAGCAACCCTACCTGCTCCACTTTGCACATTTTTTTTTTTTCACAGCCTCGAAACAAACCCCTGGTATAACTGGGGGGAAAAAATAAATAAATTGAGCTCCTGGTAAATCTGAGAGAAGTTTTGGACTTGGCTGTTTGTTGCGTGTATTTTTTTTCGACCCCTGGTACAAATGGAACAAATAAAACTCTGACTTTGGTTGTTTTTGTTGGTCTTGCTTGCTTTTGACCTTTGGTACAACCCGCTTTTGACCGGTGGTTGGGAGGGCCGCCTGCGCGACCTCTGCTCCACGTGACAAAAGATTGAATCATGGGATGACTTTCAATGGATCGCAGCAATGGAGCTGCTCTGCCACTCACAACACCCCAAGCCAGAATCAGGTCGTTTACGAGTCATTTAGCACCAGGTTCGACACAAACTTGCGGTGCACAATTGGAGACTCGTCCGGCCGCACCCCAGCCCTTTCGCGAACTGCTCTGCTCACCAGGGAGGGTTGGCCGCCGCAAGCCAGTTATCCCTGTGGTAAATTTTCTGACACCTCCTGCTTAAAAAGCCAAAAAGCCGGCAGGATCGTGAGACCCTGCTTTCACGGTCTGTATTCATACTGAAAATCAAGATCAAGCGAGCTTTTGCACTTCTGCTCCAAGGGGGTTTCTGTCCTCCCAGAGCCCGCCTCAGGACACCTGCGTTATGCTTTGACAGGTGTACCGCCCCAGTCAAACTTACGCCTGCTGGTGCCCTTCCGTCAATTCCTTTAAGTTTCAGCCTTGCAACCCTGGAACCCAAAGACTCGTGGTTTCCAGCACACTGCCCGGTGGGTCAGTCCCTGAAAGGGATCGGACACTCAGCCAAGGGCATCTGGGGGGCACCAGGGAGGCAGGGTCTGGGACAAGTGGTGGCTCGCCTCACGGCGACTGCCAGCCCACTCCCGAGATCCAACTACGAGCTTTTTAACTGCAGCAACTTTAATATACGCTATTGGAGCTGGAATTAACGAGGCTGCTGGCACCAGACTTGCCTTCCAGCGGGGCCTCACCCATGTGTTTAGGATACGCTCATTCCGATTACAGGGCCTCGAAAGAGACCTGTATCGTAATTTTTTGTCACTACCTCCCCGTGTCGGAAATGGGTAATTTGCGCGACTGCTGCCTTCCTTGGATGTGGTAGGCATTTCTTAGGCTCCCTCTCCGGAACCGAACCCAGATTCCCCGTTACCCGTGGTCACCATGGTAGGCGCCTATAGTACCATCGAAAGTTGATAGGGCAGACATTCGAATGAGACGTCGCCGCCACGGAGGGCACGCAATCGGCCCAAGGTTATCTAGAGTCACCAAAGCGGCCGGGGGGCCCGAGACCCCCCGGATGGGTCTGATAAATACACGCATCCTTTCTCTCTATCGCAACAATCGTGCCGCAGACATCCTCAACCACCGCCCTCTCCCCCATTGCACCCAAAAATAAATCGATGCGAGGGGCTTGCGGGCGGGTTCGAACATTGGCGTCGGCACGGGGGTGTCAAAAACACGTCATCGAGGAACGTGGTTTTTCACAGGGTAAACTGGGAAAATAGAGGCTGTGATTTCAAGGCCGGGTCCCATCCCTTCTTTCTCCGTTTTCAGATAAAGAGTCAGGGGCCTGTCATTTTTCCGAGCCTGCTGAGAGACTTTGACCGGCCGTCTATTTTGATTTTGATAGGAAATGCCATGCCCATGGAGGCCTTTTGCAGGCCAGGCAGGCACCTATCTCAGGCAGGTCTAATGGGCCTGTCAGCCAGCAAGTAAGAAAAGAAGTTTGGAGAGAGGGGGACTTAAAAAAAAAAAACGAGTTTCTTTTTTGCAGTGCTTGGCCACCTTGAATCGCTGCCGTCTCCTACAAGCCCGATGACACATCACGTAATTTCAAAAGATTAAACAATTTCCAAATGCCTCATGACACCTATCAGGCCTTAGGGGACAAAAGATGCTCTGACAATCGGAGCCCGACCCTCCGTCGCTGATATGGAACTTAGAGGTTTTTTTGGGTTTTTTTCGAAAAAAAAATGGGACTTAGTGCGTTTACTGAAAAAAAAAAAAAAAAAAAAATTTAAGTCCCAATTTTTTTTTCGAAAAAACTAAAAAAAAACTCGAAGCCCCGTATTAGAGACGGAGGGTCGAGCTCCGAATGACAGAGCATCTTTTGTCCCTGAAGGCCTGAGGGGTGTCACGAGGCATTCGGAACTTGTTTAATCTTTTGAAACTATGTGATGTGTCATCGGGCTTGTAGGAGACGGCAGCGATTCAAGGGGGCCAAGCACTGCAAAAAGAAACTGGTTTTGTTTTAAAGTCCCCCTCTCTCCAAACTTCTTTCCTGGAACACAACAGGAACTTTACAGGAACACAAGACCTGCCTGAGATAGGTGCCTGCCTGGCCTGCAAAAGGCCTCAATGGGCATGGTATTTCTATCCCTGCTCTGTGTGGGTTTGCCTCTTACTGGTCATGGGCCCTGACCACGGTGGGAGTGGGGGAAGGGGAAACGAATGTTCCCACCCCGTCCACCCCCCTCCAACTTAGTGCGTTTTGAAAAAAAAAAAGAGAAAAAAAAAAAAGTCCCATATCCACGATGCAGGGGCTCTCCATAGGCACCGTAACACAAATAGCTCTCGGAGCCCGACCCTCCGTAGTGGATATGGAACTTAGTTTTTTTTTTTTGTCTGTTTTTAAAAACACACTAAGTCCCGTATCCCGGCGCAGGGGCTCTCCATAAGCACCGTGACACAAATAGCTCTCAGAGCCTTCAGGGACAAAAGATGCTTTGACAATTGGAGCCCGACCCTCCGTCGTGGATATGGGACTTGGAATTATAATTTTTTTTTTCAAAAAAACGCACTAAGTCCTGTATCCGCAACGCAGTGGCTCTCCATAGGCACCGTAAGACAAACAGCTACGGAGGGTCGGGCTCCGAGGGCTATTTGTGTTACGGTGCCTATGGAGAGCCCCTGCATCGTGGATACGAGACGTAGTGCGTTTTTTGAATAAATTAAAATAAATTTCAAGTTCCGTATCTACCACAGACGGTCGGGCTCCAATTGTCAGAGCATCTTTTGTCCCTAAAGGCCTGATAGGTGTCACGAGGCATTCGGAAATTGTTTCATCTTTTGAAACTACTTGATGTAAAAGAAAGCAGCGATTCAAGGGGGCCAAGCACTGCAGAAAGAAACTCGTATATTTTTTAAAGTCCCCCTCTCTCCAAACTTCTTTCCTTACTTGCTGGCTGACAGGAACACGAGACCTGCCTAAGATAGGCGCCTGCCTGGCCTGCAAAAGGCCTCCATGGGCATGGCATTTCCTATCCCTGCTCTGTGGTGGTTTGCCTCTTACTGGTCATGGGTCTTGACCACGGTGGGAGTAGTGGGGGAAGGGAAAAGGGATCGAATTTTCCCCTCCGTCGACCCCCCTTCAACTTAAAGTTTGTTTTTTTTTCTTTTAAAAAACACACTAAGTCCACGACGCAGGGGCTCTCCATAGGCACCGTAACACAAATAGCTCTCGGAGCCCGACCCTCCGTCACTGATACCGGACATAGAGGTTTTTTAGGTTTTTTTCGAAAAACACACTAATTCCTGTATCTTATGTTTGGCCTCCGAAAGCTATTTGTGTCACGAAGCTTATGGAGAGCCCCTGCGTCATGGATATGGAACCTAGTTGGTTTTTCAAAAAAAAAAAAAAAAACTCTAAGTCCCGTATCCACGACGCAGGGGCTCTCCAAAAGCCCCGTGACACAAATAGGTCTCGGGAGCCCGACCCTCCGCTATTTGTGTTACAGTGCCTATTGAAAGCCCCTGCATTGTGGATACTGGACTTAGTGCGTTTCACGAAAAAAAAAAAAAAATAATTGAGTTCCTGTATCATGCTGGCTGACAGGAACACGAGACCTGCCTGAGATAGGCGCCTGCCTGGCCCGCAAAAGGCCTCCATGGGCATGGCATTTCCTATCCCTGCTCTGTGTGGGTTTGCCTTTTGCTGGTCATGGGCCTTAACCACGGTGGGAGTGGGTTAAGAGGAAAGGGAACGAATGTTCCCACTCTGTCCCCCCCCTCCAACTTAGAGGTTTTTTTTTCTTTTTCGAAAAAACCTCTAAGTCCCATATTAGCAATGGAGGGTCGGGCTCCGAGAGCTTTTTGTGTTACGGTGCCTATGGAGAGCCCCTGCATCGTGGATATGGTACTTAGTGTGTTTTTTAAAAAGAAAAAAAAAAAAACCTCTAAGTCCCGCATCATGCTGGCTGACAGGAACACGAGACCTGCCTGAGATAGGCGCCTGCCTGGCCCGCAAAAGGCCTCCATGGGCGTGGCATTTCCTATCCCTGCTCTGTGTTGGTGTGCCTCTTACTGGTCATGGGCCTTGACCATGGTGGTAGTGGGGTAAGGGGAAGGGACTGAATGTTCCTAATCTGTCCACCCCCCTCCAACTTAGATTTTTTTTTTTTTTTTTTCAAAAAAACCTCTAAGTCCCGTATCAGCGACGGAGGGTCGGGCTCTGAGAGCTTTTTGTGTTACGGTGCCTATGGAGAGCCCCTGCGTCATAAATATGGGACTTTAAAAAAAAAAAAAAAAACCTTTAAGTCCCATATCATGCTGGCTGACAGGAACATGAGACCTGCAGATAGGTGCCTGCCTGGCCCGCAAAAGGCCTCCATGGGCATGGCATTTCCTATCCCTGCTCTGCGTGGGTTTGCCCACTAGTCATGGGCCTTGACCACGGTGGGAGTGGGGTAAGGGGAAAGGGAACGAATGTTCCCCCTCTGTCTACTCCGCTCCACCCCGAAACCTTTGCCCAAACATGGAAAAAAAAAGAAAAAGAAAAACTTAGAAATCGTAAGATTTTGAATCGTAGACGGGGGTCTCAAGCCCCCCCGGACGCTTTGGTGACTTCAAAACCTCGGGCTGATCGTAAGCCCTCTGTGGTAGCGACATCTCATTCGAATGTCTGCCCTATCAACTTTCGATGGCACTATAGGAGCCTATAATGGTGACCATGGGTAACAGGGAATCTGGGTTCGATTCAAATGGAATGCTACTTCCTGATTGGACGAGCCAAAAATCGAATCCTGCTCCCTGATCGGACGAGCCAAAAATCGAATGCTGCTTCCTGATTGGACGAGCCAAAAATCAAATCCTGCTTCCTGATTGGACGAGCCAAAAAATGGATTCCTGCTTCCTGATTGGACGAGCCAAAAAATGGAATGCTGCTTCCTGATTGGACGAGCCAAAAATCGAATCCTGCTCCCTGATTGAAGAGCTAAAATTCGAATGCTGCTCCCTGATTGGACGAGCCAAAAATCAAATGCTGCTTCCTGATTGGACGAGCCAAAAAATGGAATGCTGCTTCCTGATTGGACAAGCCAAAAATTGAATCCTGCTCTCTGATTGGACGAGCCAAAAATCGAATGCTGCACTCTGATTGGACGAGCCAAAAATCGAATGCTACTCCCTGATTGGACGAGCCAAAAATCGAATCCTGCTCCCTGATTGGACGAGCCAAAAATCGAATGCTGCTCCCTGATTGGACGAGCTAAAAATCGAAACCTGCTCTCTGATTGGACGAGCCAAAAATGGAATGCTGCACTCTGATTGGACGAGCCAAAAATAGAATGCTGCTCCCTGATTGGACGAGCCAAAAATCTAATCCTGCTCTCTGATTGGACGAGCCAAAAATAAAATCCTGCTCCCTGATTGGACGAGCCAAAAATCAAATCCTGCTCTCTGATTGGACGAGCCAAAAATCGAATCCTGCTCCCTGATTGGACGAGCCAAAAATCTAATGCTTCTCCCTGATTGGACGAGCCAAAAATCTAATGCTGCTCCCTGATTGGACGAGCCAAAAATCTAATGCTGCTCTCTGATTGGACGAGCCCAAAATCGAATCCTGCTCCCTGATTGGACGAGGCAAAAATCGAATGCTGCTTCCTGATTGGACGAGCCAAAAATCGAATCCTGCTCCCTGATTGGACGAGCCAAAAATCTAATGCTGCTCCCTGATTGGACGAGCCAAAAATCTAATGCTGCTCCCTGATTGGACGAGCCAAAAGTCATGTTTTTTTACTTCTCTAGTGCTTTTAACACCATCCAACCTGCGCTCCTGAGGGATAAGATGGTGTACATGGGAGTGGACCATCATCTGTCTGCCTGGACACTGGACTATCTCACAGACCGACCACAGTATGTGAGGACTCGTGACTGTGAGTCTGACATGATTGTCTGCAACACTGGAGCTTCCTGATTGGACGAGCCAAAAATCTAATGCTGCTCCCTGATTGGACGAGCCAAAAATCGAATCCTGCTCTCTGATTGGACGAGCCAAAAATCGAATCCTGCTCCCTGATTGGACGAGCCAAAAATCAAATGCTGCTCCCTGATTGGACGAGCCAAAAATCAAATCCTGCTATCTGATTGGACGAGCCAAAAATCGAATCCTGCTCTCTGATTGGACGAGCCAAAAATCTAATGCTGATCCCTGATTGGACGAGCCAAAAATCTAATGCTGCTCCCTGATTGGACGAGCCAAAAATCTAATGCTGCTCCCTGATTGGACGAGCCAAAAATCGAATCCTGCTCCCTGATTGGACGAGCCAAAAATCTAATCCTGCTCTCTGATTGGACGAGCCAAAAATCAAATCCTGCTCTCTGATTGGACGAGCCAAAAATCTAATCCTGCTCCCTGATTGGACGAGCCAAAAATCGAATCCTGCTCTCTGATTGGACGAGCCAAAAATCTAATGCTTCTCCCTGATTGGACGAGCCAAAAATCGAATCCTGTTTTCTGATTGGACGAGCCAAAAATCTAATGCTGCTCCCTGATTGGACGAGCCAAAAATCAAATCCTGCTCCCTGATTGGACGAGCCAAAAATGGAATGCTGCACTCTGATTGGACGAGCCAAAAATAGAATGCTGCTCCCTGATTGGACGAGCCAAAAATCTAATCCTGCTCTCTGATTGGACAAGCCAAAAATCAAATCCTGCTCTCTGATTGGACGAGCCAAAAATCTAATGCTGCTCCCTGATTGGACGAGCCAAAAATCTAATGCTGCTCCCTGATTGGACGAGCCAATTGTCCATAGTTTAAAAAGATTAAACAATTTCCGAATGCCTCGTGACACCTATCAGGCCTTCAGGGACAAAAGATGCTCTGACAATTGGAGCCCGACCCTTCGTTGTGGATACGGGACTTGAAAATGTATTTATTTTTTCAGGGGCTCTCTGTAGGCACCGTAACACAAATAGCTCTCGGAGCCCAACCCTCTGTCACTGGCACCCTCTCCGATTGCGCACCGCAAGTTTGTGTCGACCCTGGTGCTTAATGACTCGTAAACGACCTGATTCTGGGCCGGGGTGGCAGAGCAGCTCCAGCGCTGCGATTCATTGAAAGTCATCCCTCGATCCAATCTTTTGTAGCAGAGGTCACGCGGGCGGCCCTTCCAACCACCTGGCACCAGCGGGTTGTACCAAGGGTCAAAAGCAAGCAAGAGCAACAAAGGAGGTCAATACCTAATTTAACTAACGCCATTATAGCTAACTAAGTACAAATCTATATAAAAGTTTTAATAGCTATATTGGGAATTGTACTTGTTTGAATGTTTGAATGGAAACACCAAAAAAATCCCTGTGGGACTCTACTGCTAATTTGTTGGTTTGTATTGGTGGATTTTTACACTTCTGGCACCTTGTAGTTTGGCCACTGGACATGTTGACATTTAAAGGACAAGGATATTATATTATAAAGGATAAAGGATATTATTTATATGTTTGCATCATTTTGACATGAATGCAGCACTGTAAAGATGGATTTTAGACCCTGACATGATATCTCATCAAACCCTGTAGAAATCTTTTTACAGTTTTTACCAATTGCTTACACATGTTTTAAAAACCAAGTCTCCTTTTTTAAAAACTCTACACACAATTCTCAAAACTGCACACACAAAATGCAAAATAGCTCACATCTCCTTCAAAATGCAACACTGCATTCCAATGAATTGCATCCAGAAAAGTGAGTATATAGCCGGTGTTGTATGGACCCAGTGTGGGACCCCGTTTTGAGTGATGGCAGCACACATGGTTATATTACCCCCACGCTGTCCAGGGACATTGGTAATTGCCCTCTGTCCTATTACATTTCGTCCACGGCACCTGGTTTTCATCCACATAAATAAATTCATGACGAATTACATGGGCATCCATCTCCAATACTCTCTGTAACAGACAAAATTATATACAGATAAGTAAATATGGTATGTCTGAAATACTGGAAGTAGTGTTGTATACATACCTCTACAAAGTCATGTCGCAGATTCTTGACTCTGTCAGAGTTTCTCTCAAAAGTTGTTTCATCGTCACTTGGTGCCGTTGGAGGATGCATTGTATGGTCGACAGGCTTACAGCATTGATGTTGTTAAATATGGTGTCATTACTCAAAATATGCTCTCTTATCTCTCGAATCCTAATTGCATTGTTGGCCAAAACCATATTTATTATTGCAGTCTCTTGTACATCTGTAAACAAGCGTCCTCGTTCTCATTGATGTCTTGGACTAACCCTAACCCTAACCCTTTCCACTCTGTACAGAATTCAAACACAGTATGTGTTTCCAGCATAGGAACTGTAAGCCATTTACAAAAAAATGTAGTACAGCATGATAACCAACCTTATTCATTCAATGCAGTTTAGTAAATGGATGGCTTGGAGTTACAAATGTTTATCCAATAGTAGGCAGTCATATGTATTTTACAGTACATTTCTATAATGCTAAAATAGATATTACATAGTTGCATACCTGTTCTCATTTCTGAAGGTTCGAATTATAGACGCCACTGTAAATCGACTCAAGTTGGGCTGGACTCTCAGTCCAGCCTCTCTCACGGTCAAACCATGGTTGATTACATGATCAACAAGTGTTGCCCTAATCTCATCAGAGATATCTCTCCTTCCTTCTCTTATTTGCCCTCGTCCTCTTCTTCCTCTTCCTCTTCCTCTTCCCCTTCCCCTTCCTCCTCCTACTCCTCTTGCTCTCTGTTCATTGTTAGCATCCATTGTTCAAAACAGGTAATCTGATCTTTGACCTATTTATAGGCCTATCTATACTACTGTAAAGTAAATTAGTGATCAATTAAGCAATTAGTGTTTGCAGAAGTGTCTGTGTGACCTAAGTGTAGCATTTTCATTGGTTGTGTTTGGAAAAGGAAAGCAAGTCACTTCCTGATAGATTTTTGTGTTTTAGGTAGAGAATTGTGGATATTGTTTTGAAATAGCAATTGAAGACTGAGTCAAAGGCTGAGAAATAGCTTATTTGAAGATTTGGCATGTAGTTTTGCACTTTGAGTGAGAGGTTTCAAAAATCGTGTGACATGAAAAGATTTTGTGTGTAAGCAATTGGTAAAAACTGTAATCACCATGCTCTTAACTAATGTAAAGGTGTTTTTTTTAATAAATATTGTTCATGTTTACTAATAGATGAGTTGAGAATAAGATACATTTCAGCATTGTTTTGGACAGTGAAAGTAAACTGAAGAACCCATAGCACACCCATCTGAACAACGGAAGACCATGCAAACACTTCAATATAGAATAATAATAATAATAATAATAATAATAATAATAATAATAATAATAATAATAACAACAATTATTATTGTTATTATTATTATTATTATAATATAAAAACATACAAGAAATACATATAAGAAAAATATATAGAATGCCCCAAAACCACAATGTATGAAATTATTTGAACTGCTTAGAGACATGTTTGGAATAAAGTCAACATCATTCATCACTTAAAGGACACAAGACTAATAAAACATTGTGCTTTACTATATAAAAGTGCTTCTTTTTAACTGAGACTGAGGCTCAGTTTGCCGAGGCTACAACATAGAGCTCTAAATACCAATATACTTTGGCACAAAACTGTAAATTTCTGAAGAAATTCAGTGGAAAAACTTGAAAGGAAATCAAAATACTTATGGGGTGGGGGGGGGGGGGTCGGCAGATCAGCATTCAGATCTATTTTCTCTTAAGATATTATTTCCTATATTTTCCACTTACTGGTTTTTTTTTCTTATATTGTTGAGAATCGCTTTGACAACTCACCACGAAAATTTAGCTTCCGCTGCATCCTTTACCCTCATGGAGGCAGGATTGTGTTCTTTGTCACCCTTATACCTCACTTCCTGCTCTCCCGTCTTGGACTTGCTACCTGAGATGCCCAGTTGAACAATCTCCAGCACTTCTATTAAGCAGTTCTGCAAAATAAACAGCAAAAGACATGAATTTAACATATATATATAGAAAGAAAAAAAAATAAAAATAAGACATGCACATACTTGCTAATACTCAACATATTAATACAATCAGTTTTATTATGACTGCACACCTTTTTATTGAGCATGTCAGGATGCTCTGTGAGCCACACGCAGAGGCACTGGAAGGCAGCGACGATCATGGAGTGCAGGTCTCTGGAGTGATGTGGGGCAGGTCGACTGCACTGATACACAATGTAACTACAAATTGAACTAACAGCTGGTTTCCGGTCTAAAGACTCCACACATGCCTTTACCTAATGAAAGACAAACAAATGTCTGAAGATGTAGTTGTTCACATTTATTGTCACCCTTGATTTTGTGCTAACTCCCTCGTCCAATTTTTCACGCTATAATGAGATTGGAGGAAACTGAAAACATGATCTGAGATCAGTCATTAATGCAAGATGCACTCCACTTCCATTCTTTAGATCATATATTTACAGCCATGTCAAAAGCTTGATTCTGCGATCATTAAACACTTTTATTAAACACTGACTGAACCCCAGGCTTTTTCACCTACCTGACTTTACTCATACCCTTGTGTCTGATCAACACAAATGTTTACAAGTACACTCCAACATCTAGTGGAACATCTTTTTAGAAGAGTGGAGTGAATTATAAGAGCAAATTGGGACTAAAATGTGGAATGCGATGCTCAAAAGAGCAAATATCATACTTATGACCTGGTGTCTGCAAACTTTGTACACATGAAATAGTCGGAAACAATGCAGACATTTATTTTCAGTTGCATTTCATCTGCCAAAATAAAATAAATTGCCTCACTGTTATATAATATCCATAATTTTCTTCTGTGCAAATGTTCTTCAATTAAACGCTACATTTCTCTTATACCGTCAGTCTGAGATTAAGCTAATTAGCCACTAGTTCTTCATAAACTATTTTTAAACCCTTTTATTAAACCAGTCTACCAGGCTTTGTACTGGAAGAAAAGAATTGGCATGACCTACTATAATAAACAGCTGTGTTTCATCAGCTCTACTTAGCAAAGCCTCAGCACTGAAGCCAAAAGCAGAAGTAAGTCTTAATTAAAAAAGGCATAAGACCTGCAGTGCCTTGGCATACGACTTACCCTGAGTTAAAATAATAAACCCAAAACAAACAAGAAAAAACCTTTGCTTGAGGCTAAAGTAAGTCTAAGCCATTAAGACGGCACTGAGCACGAAGCAGCAAAGGAATTTGGTTTGTCCAATCACGGAGCAGCAAAGGTTTTTGGCTCGTCCAATCACGACGCAGCAAAGGTTTTCGGCTCGTCCAATCACGCCTATCTGAATTGGCTTCCCCGGGAGCCGGGAAAACTAAAAGCCTTTTGACAGCAACACGAGGGCCCTCAGGGGCCACTAAAAAAAACGAGCTCTAAGGCCAAACCTCTAAATCCCGTATCTACGACGCAGGGGCTCTAGGGGCCTGCGCTTCAGTTTTCCTCATCCCTGAGCCACCCCGAGTCTCCTGGTAAAGATTGGAAGCTCAAATCCATATGAAAGTGAAAAACAAAAAACAAAACTTGAGCCTTTGGTAAAACTGAAAGAATTTTTGGACTTGGCTGTTTGTTGCGCGTATTTTTTTCCGACCCCTGGTAGAAATGAAATAAATAAAACTTGGACTTTGGCTGTTTTTGTTGCTCTTGCTTGCTTTTGACCATTGGTACAACCCGCTTGTGAACGGTGATTGGAAGGGCCGCCCGCGCGACCTCTGCTCCGCGTGACAAAAGATTGGATAGAGGAATGACTTTCAATGGATCACACGACACCCTGACCCAGAATCAAGTCATTTACAGTTTGACACAAACTTGCGGTGCGCCATCGGAGAGGGTGCAGCACTCGTCCGGCCACACCCAAGCACGTTCGCGAACAGCTCTGCGGTATATCGTTACTTTTAGGCAGGATTTTGACTTGGAGGTGTTCAGTCATACTGCCACAGATGGTAGCTTTGCACATGCACCAAAAGTTTGAAGATGCGGTTTCCCACGTACTGAGCAGGATTACTATTGCAGCAACACATCATTAGTGTAGAACTAACCTGTCTCACGACGATCTAAACCCAGTTTATGTTCCCTGTTAGTGGGTGAACAATCCAACGGTTGGTGAATTCTGCTTTACAATGATAGGAAGAGCCAACATCGAAGGAGCAAAAAGCGAAATCGCTATTAACGCTTGCCCACCACAAGCCAGTTATCCCTGTGGTAACTTTTCTGACACGTCCTGCTTAAAAACCCAAAAAGCCAGAAGGATTGTGAGGCCCCGCTTTCACGGTCTGTATTCATACTGAAAATCAAGATCAAGCGAGCTATTGCACTTCTGCTCCATGGGAGGTTTCTGTCCTCCCAGAGCTCGCCTTACGACACCTGCGTTACGCTTAGACAGGTGTACCGCCCCAGTCAAACTCACTTCTGGTGGTGGCCTTCCATCAATTCCTTTAAGTTTCGGCTTTGCAACCATACTCCCCCCCAAAGAATCGTGGTTTCCCACATGCTGCCCGGCGGGTCACGGGAATAACGCCGCCGGATCGCGGGTCAGCATGGTTTACGGTCTGAACTACGACGGTATTTGATTGTCTTCGAACCTCCGACCTTCTTTCTTGATAAATGACAACATTCTTGGCAAATGCTTTCGTTTTTGTCCGTCTTGATCCGGTCCAAGAATTTCACCTCTAGCGGCACAATACGAATGTCCCCAGCCGTTCCTCTTAATCATGGACCTGGTTCCGAAAACCCACAAAATAGAACCGGAGTCCTATTCCATTATTCCTAGGCCAGGCAGGCGCCTATCTCAGGCAGGTCTCGTGTTCCTGTCAGCCAGCAAGTAAGGAAAGAAGTTTGGAGAAATAAGGACTTTTAAAAAAATATGAGTTTCTTTTTGCAGTGCTTGGCTCCCTTGAATCGCTGCCCTCTTCTACAAACCTGATGACACATCAAGTAGTTTCAAAAGATTAAACAATTTCCGAATGCCTCGTGACACCTATCAGGCCTTCAGGGACAACAGCCCACTCCCAAGATCCAACTACGAGCTTTTTAACTGCAGCAACTTTAATATACGCTATTGGAGCTGGAATTAACGAGGCTGCTGGCACCAGACTTGCCTTCCAGCGGGGCCTCACCCATGGGTTTAGGATACGCTCATTACGATTACAGGGCCTCGAAAGAGACCTGTATCGTAATTTTTTGTCACTACCTCCCCGTGTCGGAAATGGGTAATTTGCACGACTGCTGCCTTCCTTGGATGTGGTAGGCATTTCTTAGGCTCCCTCTCCGGAACCGATCCCAGATTCCCCGTTACCCGTGGTCACCATGGTAGGCGCCTATAGTACCATCGAAAGTTGATAGGGCAGACTTTCGAATGAGACGTCGCCGCCACGGAGGGCACGCAATCGGCCCGAGGTTATCTAGAGTCACCAAAGCGGCCGGGGGGCCCGAGACTCCCCGGATGGGTCTGATAAATACACGCATCCTTTCTCTCTATCGCAACAATCGTGCCGAAGACATCCTCAACCACCGCCCTCTCCCCCATTGCACCCAAAAATAAATAGATGCGAGGGGCTTGCGGGTGGGTTCGAACATTGCCGTCGGCATGAGGGTGAAAAAAACAGTCCGTCGCTGATATGGAACTTAGAGGTTTTTTGGGTTTTTTTTCTAAAAAAAATCATAAAATAGCTCAACATTTTCAATCATCACAGATCCAACACCAGCTTCTCCATGCCAGAGCTTTTAAACACTTAAGGAGGTCAAATGGCAAAACTCCACACAATGAAGTGGGATCCAATTGGCACTGTTACGTCTCTAGATGGTACGGGAAGTTTGCGATTTCAGCATCTACTTCTTTAATTGTCCATAATCTTTATGAGGTGGGATGTGACTGGGGGTGGAGCAACCTCAGGATGCCTCGGAATGGGGAGAGAAAGAGAAGCAGTGGAGAGAAATTAGAGTAGCGTAATGATATCAACAGCACAAGTTGATAATGTGCATTTGATCAGATGTACTGGAGCACAAGTTTATGATATGTGATATGTATTTTATGAGTAAGCTTTGCTAAAAAGGTAAGTTTTTAATCTGCACTTAAACTGGGAGAGTGTGTCTGAGCCCCGAACACTGTCAGGAAGACTATTCCAAAGTTAAGGAGCTAAATGTGAGAATCCTCTACCACCTTTAGTGGACTTTGCTATTGTAGGAACTACTAGAAGTCCGGCGTTTTGAGATCCCAAGGAGCGTGACAGATTGTAGCATGTTAGAAGACTGTAGAGATACATGGGAGCTAAACCATTTCGTGTTTTGTAAGTGAGAAGCGGTCGAATCGAAAGTTAACAGGTAGCCAGTGTAGGGACGATAAGATTGGGGTTATATGATCATATTTCCTCGACCTTGTGAGAACTCTGGCTGCCGCATTCTGGACTAACTGAAGCTTGTTTATTAATGATGCAGGACATCCACCTAGTAATTCATTACAATAGTCTATTCTGGAGGTCATGAACGCATGGACGAGCTTCTCTGCATCAGATATAGATAAAAAAAAATTTATCTTAGCAATATTTCTAAGGTGAAAAAACCTATTTTTGTAACTTGGTTGATATGATTTTTAAAAGACAAGTTGCAGTCTAAGATAACTACCAGGTATTTTACTTTTGAACTAGTAGTTACAGAACATCCTTCTAAATGCAGGTTGAAATGCTGGAGCTTCTGTGTACTGGTTTTTGGGCCGATGAGCAAAATCTCTGTCTTATCAGAATTTAATAGTAGAAAGTTATGGGTCACCCAGTCTTTTAATTCATTAATACTCTCAGTTATCCAAGCCAATTGAGCTGTATCGCCTGGTTTTGATTAGATATATAGCTGGGTATTATCAGCATAACAGTGGAAGCTAATTTCATGCCTTCTAATAATATTTCCTAAAGGAAGCATGTATATTGTGAAAAGCAGGGGTCCTAGAACTGAACCTTGTATCACGCCATAATTTACTAGCATTAACATAGATAGCTCTCCATTTAAGTCTACAAAATGTCAACTATCAGACAGGTAGGATTTAAACCAGCTTAATGCCTGTCCCTGAATGCCGATGTAATTTTGTAAGCAATCTAGGAGGAGATCATGTTCTATAGTGTCAAATGCAGCACTAAGATCTAGTAAAACTAACAGCGAGATGAAGCCTTTGTCTGAAGCTAAAAACAGGTCAATAGTGATTTTAACTAGAGCAGTTTCTGTGCTATGATGGGGCCTAAAACCTGACTGAAACTCTTTAAAGATATTGTTCTCTTGTAGGTAGGAACATAACTGGGCAGCGACAATATTTTCTAAAAACTTAGACATAAATGGGAGATTTGAAATGGGTCTGTATTTTGATATCGTGTTTGGATCCAAGTTAAGTTAATAATATTGAGAAGAGGCTCACCAGCTGTATGTAACACTTCCTTCAATAGATTAGTTGGAATGGGATCTAACTGACATGTTGATTTAACTTTGGTAATAATATCATACAGCTCTTCCTGTCCTATATATGTAAAGCAGTGTAGTTGTGGAGTTTTAGGTAAGATTGGTTAAGGAGATGCTGTCAGAGGTTGGACCGACTACAATTGTTTTTCTAATACTATAAATTTTTTCAGTGAAGAAATTCATAAGTCCTCACCACTAAACTGTAATGGAACACATTTTTTAGATAACTGAAATGTTGTTAATTTAGCTACTGTACTGAAAAGGAACCTGGGATTGTTTTTGTTGTTTTCTATGAGTATGCTGAGGTGTTCAGCTCTAGCAGCTTTTAGTGCCTGTCTGTAGCTGAGCATACTGTCATTTTACGCAATTGTAAATACCTCCAATTTAGTTTTCCTCCATTTTCTCTCCAGATTAGGGGCTGTTCTCTTGAGGGCATGCATATGACTATTACACCAGTGTGAGTGTGAGTACAGATCGGGTTGTGTGAGGACAGATCGGGTAGTGTGAGTACAGATCGAGTAGTGTGGGAACAGATCGGGTAGTTTTAGTGCATATTCGGTAGTGTGAGTGAAGATCGGGTATTGTGGGTGTGAGTATAGATCGTGTAGTGTAAGTTCAAATCATGTAGTGTAGGTACAGATCGGGAAGTCTGGCAGATCAGGTAGTGTGATTACAGATCAGGTAATATTGGTACAGTTCAGGTAGTGTGAGTACAGATTGGAAAGTGTGGGTACAGATCGGGTAGTGTGAGTGTGAGTACAGATCGGATAGTGTGGCAGATTGGGTAGTGTGAGTTCAAATCGGGTCGTTTCTGTACAGATTGGGTAGTGTGGGTACAGATCGGGTTTTGTGATTACAGATCGGGCAGCGACGCAAATCGGGTAGCGACGCAAATCGGGTGGCGATGCAGATCGGGTGGCGCCACAGTTTGGGTAGTGTGATTATAAATCAGGAAGTGTTAGTAAGAGTGCAGATCGGGGAGTGTGTGTGAGTACAGATCGGGTAGTGTAAGTACAGATCGTGTAGTGTGAATACAAATCGGGTAGTTCCAGTACATATCGGGTAGTGTGGTAGATCGTGTAGTGTGAGTGAGAGTGCAGATCGGGTAGTGTGAGTACAGATCGGGTAGTGTGGCAGATTGGGTAGTGTGGCAAATCATGTAGTGTGAGTACAGATTGGGTAGTTTCAGAACAGGTCAGGTAGTGTGAAGACAATTTGGGGTAGTGTTAGTCTGGCGGATTGGGTAGTGTGGCAGATCGGGTAGTGTGAGTAAGAGTGCAGATCGGGTAGTGTGAGTACAGATCAAGTAGTGTGAGTCCAGATCGGGTAGTGTGAGTACATATAGGGTAGTTACAGTCAGTACATATCGGGTGGTTTCAGGACAGATGTGTGAGTGTGAGTACCGATTGGGTAGTGTGGCAGATCGGGTAGTGTGGCAGATCGGGTAGTGTGGCAGATCAGGTATTGTGGCAGGTCAGGTAGTGTGGCATTGTCAGTTAAATAGCTTACAATGTTGCCTCAGTCCAGACAGAATAACATGGTGTTAAAGTATGGAAAGGAAGCCATCTTGGTCCATTAGGTCAATTGACTGTTTGCACAAGTTGGGAGTGGTAGCTCAGTGATAAAGATGTTGGTTTACTGATCAGCAGATCCCCACAAAGTCTGGGGTTCAAGCCCCCAGCATCACCAATGTTAAATTTTAATTTCTCCTTCGAAATCTAATAGGTTGTCTACTTTGTGACAATAAACTGTACATCTATTTGTTAATTGAGTAGACCTGTTTAAAAGGTTGCTTTATTACTTAGTCTATTTCAAAAGACTTGTTATGTTTACGTTAAATATGAGTTAAATACTCAAGTACTGTTCAAATCACATACTCTATATTTTACTTAAGTAATACTGAAATTGGTGACATAACTTGTAATGGAGTGAGTTTTGCAGGTAAGGTTTCAATAGTTTTACACAAGTAGTATTTGAAAGGATGGCTTTACATCACAGGTTGTGATAAAGTTGGTTTCAATAAGTCTCATTCCAGACAGAAGTAAATGGTGTAAAAAGTATGGATAAAAAGCCATGTTGGTTTATTAGGTCCATTGACTGCTTGCATGGGGTAGTGGTAGCTCAGTGGTTACGGTGTTGGTTTATCGATCAGCAGGTCCCCAAAAGGTCGGGGGTTCAAACCCTGACAACACTAAAGTAAACTTTTATTTCTCTTTTGAAATCTAATAGTTTGTCTACTTTGTGACATTAAACTGTACATATATTTGTTTATTAAAAAGAGCTGTTTAAAAGATTGCTTTATTATTTTGTTTTTTATTGAAAGACTAGTTTGGCCTATGTTTAATATGAGTTAAATACTCAAATGCTGTTCAAATCACATACTCTACATTTTAATTGTCCTACTAGAATTGGTGACATAACTTGGTGACGTAATGAAATACATTTTGCAGTAAGGTATTAAGGGTTTTACACAAGTAGAATTGTCAGGAAGGCTTAACAGCACAGGTTGTGGTGAAGTTGGTTCCAATTTGCTGCAGTCCCGACAGAATTACATGGTGTTAAAGTATGGATAAGAAGCTATCTTGGTTTATTATCTCCAGTGGTTGCTTGTACAGTGGGGAATGGTAGCTCAGTGGTTAAGTTGTTAGTTTACAGCTCAGCAGATCTCCACAAGGTTGCTGGGTCAAGCCCCAACATCAAGTTAGCATATTTTTTTTTTTTTTTTTTTTTTTAATCTAATAGTTTGTCTACTTTGTGACATTAAACTGTACATACATTTGTTAAATAAAGTGACCTGTTTTAAAGATTGCTTTATTTCTTTGTCTTTTTCAAAGACTTGTTTGGCCTACGTTTAATATGAGTTAAATACTCAAATGCTGTTCAGATTACATACTCTACATTTTATTCAAGTCATACTGGAATTGGTGACAACTTTTAATGAAGTAAGTTTTGCAGTAAGGTGTTGATAGTTTTACACAAGTAGCATTGTCAAGAAGGCTTTACAGCACAGGTTGGAATGAAGTTTTTTCCAATTAGCTGCAGTCCAGACAGAATTAAATGGTTTTGAATAATGGAAAAGAAGCCATGTTGGTTCAATAGGTCTATTGACTGCTTGCACAGGGGGAAATGGTAGCTCAAAGGTTAAGGTGTTGGTTTACAGATTAGCAAGTCCCCACAAGGTCGGCATTTCAAGCCCCGGCACATGCCTGTGTGTGACGGCCTGTGTGTGCTTGTGTGTGTAATGGTGTGGTGTCAGCATTGATCGAGTAGTGTCAATAAGCATTAGATAGGGTCAGAACAGGTCGGGGTGTCAGTTCAGATCGGGCAGTGTCAGGAGTGTCATTAAGGATTGGGTTGTGGCAGTTCAAATTGGGTAGTGTGAGTTGAGATCAGGTAGTGTGAGTACAGATCGGGTAGTGTAAGTATGGATGGAGTAAGACAAAAAGATCAGATAAGATAAGATATACCTTTATTCATCCCACAGTGGGGAAATTTCTCTATTACAGCAGCAAAGAAAAAATAAATGCAAATATATAAAATAATAGACACATACTATAGTATACAGTATATACACAACACAATGTATAAATACAAATAAGGAAAAAAAGAGACAACTAGTAATTGGTTATGCACGTATTGCAGGTAATATTGCACACAGGTAGTATTATCACACAGTTAAACAGTAATAACAGTGTGTATTATGGTGACTGGTTTACTAGGAGCAGCTTTGATTGTAAAGTCTAATAGCAGCAGGGAGAAAAGACCTTCTGTAACGCTCCTTCAGACACTTAGAATGTAACAGTCTGGTCACTGAAGTTGCTGCTCAATGATGAAACGGTTTCATACAGGGGGTGAGAGATGTTCCCCAGCAATAATGATAGTTTTGCTACCATCCTCCTTTCTCCCACCTCCTGTACAGTGTCCAGAGGAATCCCCAGGACTGAGCTGGCCTTCCTGATCTGCTTGTCTAGTCTCTTACTGTCTGCAGTAGAGATGCTGCTGCTCCAGCAGACCAAACCATAGAATATGGCTGAGGCCACCACAGAGTCAAAAAAGGTCTTCAGTAGCTCTCCCTGCACTCCAGAAGACATTAGTCTCCTCAGCAGAAAGAGTCTGCTCTGCGCTTTCTTATAAATTGCCTCAGTGTTGTCTGTCCAGTCCAGTTTGCTGTTTAGATGAACACCCTGGTATTTGTAAGAGTCCACTCTCACAATGTCCTTTTCCTGACTGTTTACTGATAGTAATAATGAAGGGTGTTTGTGCCTACGGAAATCCACCACCAGTTCTTTGGTGTACAGATCGGGTAGTGGGAGTGGGAGTACAGATGGAGTAGTGTGGCAGATTAGGTTGTGTGGCAGATTGGGTGGTGTAAGTACAGTTCGGGTAGTCTGGCAGATCGGGTAGTGTGTCAAAACGGTTAGTGTGAGTACAGATCAGGTAGTGTAAGTACAAATCGGGTATTTTCAGTACAGATCTGGTAGTGTGAGTACAAATCGGTTAGTTTCGGTAAAGATCGGGTAGTGTGGGTACCGATCGGGTAGTGTGAGTGTAAGTACAGGTCGGGTAGTGTGAGTACAGATTGGGTAGTGTAAGTACAGATCGGGTAGTGTGAGTGTGAGTACAAAACGGGTAGTGTGTGTGGGTACAGATCGGGTAGTGTGGCAGAACGGGTAGTGTGAGAACAGATCGGGTAGTGTGAGTACAAATCAGGTATTTTTAGTACAAATCTGGTAGTGTGAGTACAAATCGGTTAGTTCTGGTAAAGATCGGGTAGTGTGGGTACCGATCGGGTAGTGTGTGTGGGTACAGATCGGGTAGTGTGGCAGATCGGGTAGTGTAAGTACAGATCGGGTATTGTGAGTGTATGTACAGATTAGGTAGTGTGAGTGTGAGTGTGAGTACAGATTGGGTAGTGTGAGTGTGAGTACAGATCGGGTAGTGTGTGTGTGTGGGTACAGATCGGGTAATGTGGCAGATGGGGTAGTGTGAGTACAGATCGGGTAGTGTGAGTGTGAGTACAGATTAGGTAGTGTGAGTGTGAGTACAGATCGGGTAGTTTAAGTATAGATTGCGTAGTGTGAGAACAAATCGGGTAGTTCCAGTACAGATCAGGTAGTGTGGCAGATCGGGTAGTGGTGAGTACAGATTTCGTAGCGTGGCAGATCGGGTAGTGTGATCGGCTCTTCTCTGTTCTGGCACCGAGGTGGTGGAATGAACTTCCCCTAGATGTCCGTACAGCAGAGTCCCTGACTATCTTCAAGCGACGACTGAAGACCTACCTCTTCCTCAAATACTTAAATTAGCATTTCCAAGCTTGTAGAATTCAAGGGTTATATTTATATTAAGTTTGTAATCTTGCGTACCAGTGTAGATTTATTCATTACTAGAGACTCAAAGCACTTTTGTACGTCGCTCTGGATAAGGGCGTCTGCTAAATGCCGCAAATGTAAATGTAAATGTAAATGTGTGGCAGATCAGGTAGTGAGGCAGACCAGGTTCTGTGGCAGATCGGGTAGTGTGGCATTTTTAGTTAAATACCCCACAAGGTAGCCACAGTCCAGACAAAAGTAAATGGTGTTAAAGTATGGATAGGAAGCCATGTTGTTTCATTAGGTCCATTGATTGCTTGCATGGGGGAATTGGTAGCTCAGTGGTTAAGGTGTTGATTTACCTATCAGCAGGTCCCCACAAGGTTGGGGGTTCAAGCCCTGACAACATCAAAGTAAAAGTTTTATTTCTCTTTTGAAATCTTATAGTTTGTCTACTTTGTGACATTAAACTCTACATCTATTTGTTTATTAAATAAAACTGTTTAAACGATTGTTTTATTTCTATATCTTTTTTCAAAGAGTTGTTTGGCCAATGTTTATTATGAGAAAAAAACTCAAATAAAATGTAGTGTATATGATCTAAACAAAACTTAAGTTATACTAAAAGTGGTGACTTATACCTTGTAATAGAATAAGTTTTGCAGTAAGGTTTTAATAGTTTTACACAAGTAGGATTGTCAGGAAGGCTTTTACAGCACAGGTTGTGGTGTTCCAATTAGCTGCAGTCCCGATAGAATTACGTGGTGTTAACGTATGAATAAAAAGCCATTTGGTTCATTAGTACTAGTGTGACTACATATCAGGTAGTGTGACTACAGATCGGGTAGTTTCACTCAGTACAAATTGAGTAGTTTCAGTACCGATCGGGCAGTGTGGGTACAGATCGGGTCGTGTGAGTATAGATCAGGTAGTGTGAGGGTGAGTACAGATCAGGTAGTGTGAGGACAGGTTGGGTAGTGTGAGTGCAGATCGTGTAGTGTGAGGACAGATCGGGAAGTGTGAGGACAGATCGGATAGTGTGAGTGTGAGTACAGATCGAGTAGTGTAAGTACAGACCGGGAAGTTTCAGTACATATTTGGTAGTGTGTGTACAAATCGGGTATTGTGAGTGTGAGTACAGTTTGGGTAGTTTCAGTACCCAGTTCATATCGGGTAGTGTGAGACCAGATCAGGAATTGTGAATGTGAGTACAGATTGTGTAGTTTAAGTACAGATCGGGTAGTGTGAGACCAGTCTGGGTAATGTGGGTACAGATCGAGTAGTGTGAGTGTGAGTACAGATCATGGATGTGTGAGTACAAATTGGGTAGTTTCAGTACAGATCTGGTAGTGTGAGTACACATCGTGTAGTATGACAGATCGGGTAGTGTGGCAGATTGGTTAGTGTGAGCGTGAGTACAGATTGGGTAGTGTGAGTGTCAGTACCGATCCGGCATTTAAGTAAAGATCAAGTAGTGTACGTTCAGATCGGGCAGTGTGGGTACAGTTCGGGTAGTGTTAGTACTGATTGAGTAGTTTTAGTACAGATCGGTATAGATATGGTAGTGTGAGTACAGATTGGGTAGTTTTTGTACAGATCGGGAAGTGTCAGAACAGATCATGTAGTGTGTGTCAGTACAGATTGGGTAGTGTGAGTGTCATTACAGATTGGAAAGTGTGAGTTCAGATGGGGTATTTTTAATTCAGAACAGGTAGTTTCAGTACAGATCATGTAGTTTCAGTACATATCAGGTAGTGTGAGTGAGATTGCCGATCAGGCAGTATGAGGACAGATCAGGTAGTGTGAGCGCAGATCGGGTAGTGTGAGAACAGATCAGGTATTTTGAGTGTGAGTACAGATCGGGTAGTGTGAGTGTGGGTACAGATCGGGTAGTGTGAGTGCAGATTGGGTAGTGTGAGTGCAGATCGGGTAGTGTGAGGACAGATCGGGTAGTGTGAGGACAGATCGGGTAGTGTGAGTACAGATCGAATAGTGTGAGTACAGATCGGGTAGTTTCAGTATATATTGGGTAGTGTAAGTACAGATTGGGTATTGTGATTGTGAGTACAGATTGGGTATTTTCAGTACATATCGGGTAGTCTGAGTACAGATTGCATAGAGTAAGTACAGATCGGGTAGTGTGAGTACAGATAGGTTAGTGGGGGTACTGATCGGGTAGGGTGAGTGTGAGTACAGATCGGTTAGTGTGAGTGTGAGTACAGATCAGGTAGTGTGAGTACAAATCAGGTCACTTTAGTAGAGATCGGGTAGTGTAAGTACAGATCAGCTAAGGTGGGTACAGATCGGATTGTGTGCGTTTGAGTACAGATCAGGTAGTGTGAGTACAGATTGGGTTGTGTGGCAGATTGGGTAGTGTGGCAGATTGAGTAGTGTGATTACAGATCAGGTAGGTTCGGTACAGATCAGGTAGTGTGAGTACAGATGGGGTAGTGTGGCAGATCAGGTAGTGTGAATAAAAATCAGGTAGTTTCAGTAATGATCATGTAGTGTAACAGATCAGGTAGTGTGAGTACATATCGGGTAATTTCAGTACAGATAATCTAGTGTCTGTACAGATCGTGTAGTGTGAGTGAGAGTGCAGTTCGGGTAGTGTGAGTACAGATCGGGTAGTGTTACTACAGATCGGGTAGTTTCAGTCAGTACTATTCGGGTAGTTTTAGTACAGATTGGGTAGTGTGGGTACAGATTGGGTAGTGTGAATACAGATCGGTTAGTGTGGGTACAGATCGGATAGGGTGAGTGTGAGTACAGATCGGTTAGTGTGAGTGTAAAAATCGAGTATTTTCAGTACAGATCTGGTAGTGTGGGTACAAATTGTACAGATCAGGTAGTATGAGTTCAGATCCGAAAGTGTAAGTACAAATCGGGGTTACAGATCGGGTAGTGTGGGTACAGATCATGTAGTTTCAGTACAAATCGGGTAGTGTGAGTAAGAGTACAGATCGCGTAGTCTGAGTTTGAGTACAGATTGGGTGGTGTGGCAGATTGGGTAGTGTGATTATAGATTGGGTAGTGTGAGTACAATTCGGGTAGTTTCAGAACAGATCAGGTAGTGTGAGAACTATTTGGGTACAGATCAACTAGTGTGAGTACAGATTGAGTAGTGTAAGTACAAATCGGGTAGAGTTAGTACAGATCATGCAGTGTCTATACAGATCGTGTAGTGTGATTTAGAGTGCAGATCGCGTAGTGTGACTACATATCGGGCAGTGTAACTACAGATTGGGTAGTTTTAGTCAGTACAAATCGGGTATTTTCAGTACAGATCGGGCAGTGTGAGTACAGATCGGGTAGTGTGAGTACATATCGGGTAATTTCAGTACAGATAATCTAGTGTCTGTACAGATCGGGTAGTGTGAGTGAGAGTGCAGTTCGGGTACTATGAGTACAGATCGGGTAGTTTCTGTACAGATTAGGTAGTGAGGGTACAGATCTGGTAGTGTGAGTACAGATCGGGTAGTGTGAGTGTTAGTACAGATCGAGTAGTGTGAGTGCAGTTCGGGTAGTTTGAGGACAGATTGGGTAGTGTGACTGTGAGAACAGATTGAGAAGTGTGAGTACAGATTGGGTAGTTTCAGTACATATTAGGTAGTGTAAGTACAGATCGTGTATTGTGAGTTCAGATCGGGTAGTTTCAGTACATATCGGGCAGTGTGAGTACAGAAAAGGTATTAAGAGTGTGAGTACAGATTGGGTAGTCTGTCTGAATACAAATCAGGTAGTGTCATTTCAAATCGGGTAGTTTCAGTACAGTTCGGGTAGTGTAAAGACAGATCGGGTAGTGTTGCAGATCGGGTAGTGTGGCAGATTGGGTAGCGTTAGTACAGTTTGTGTAATCTGGCAGATCGGGTAGTGTGGCAGATCCGGTATTGTGGCAGATTGGTAAGTGTGGCAGATCGGGTAGTGTGAGCACAAATCGGGTATTTTTAATACAGATCTGGTAGTGTGAGTACAAATCGTATAAATCGGGTAGTATGAGTACAGATCAGGTAGTGTGAGTACAGATCGGGTAGTGTGAGTGTTAGTACAGATCGAGTAGTGTAAGTGCAGATCGGGTAGTTTGAGGACAGATTGGGTAGTGTGACTGTGAGAACAGATCGAGAAGTGTGAGTACAGATCGGGTAGTTTCAGTACATATTAGGTAGTGTAAGTACAGATCGTGCATTGTGAGTTCAGATCGGGTAGTTTCAGTACATATCGGGTAGTGTGAGTACAGAAAAGGTATTAAGAGTGTGAGTGCAGTTTGGGTAGAGTAAGTACAGATTGGGTAGTGTGGGTACAGATCGGGTAGTGTGGGTGTGAGTACAGATCGGGTAGTCTGTCTGAATACAGATCAGGTAGTGTAATTTTAAATCGGGTAGTTTCAGTACAGATCGGGTAGTGTAAAGACAGATCGGGTAGTGTTGCAGATTGGGTAGTGTGGCAGATTGGGTAGTGTTAGTACAGTTTGTGTAATCTGGCAGATCCGGTAATTTGGCAGATCGGGTATTGTGGCAGATCGGTAAGTGTGGCAGATCGGGTAGTGTGAGCACAAATCGGGTATTTTTAATACAGATCTGGTAGTGTGAGTACAGATCGGGTAGGGTTAGTACAGATCATGTAGTTTTAGTACAGATCATGTAGTTCCAGTACAGATCATGTAGTGTGAGTGAGAGCGCAGATTGCGTATTGTGAGTGTGAGTGCAGATTGGGTAGTGTGGCAGATTGGGTAGTGTGATTTCAGATTGGGTGGTTTCGGTACGGTTGGGGTAGTGTGAGTACAGATCGGGTAGTGTGTGTACAGATTGGTTAGTGTGAGTGTGAGTACAGATTGCGTAGTGTGAGTGTGAGTACAGATCTGGTAGTGTGGCAGATTGGGTAGTGTGAGTACAGATCGGTTAGTCCGGCAGTTCGTGAAGTGTGGCAGATCGGGTAGTGTGATTACAGATCGGGTAGTTTCGGTACAGATAGGGTAGTGTGAGTACAGATTGGGTAGTGTGGGAACAGGTCAGGTAGTGTGAGTGTTAGTACAGATCGGGTAGTGTGAGTGTTAGTTCAGACAGGGTAGTGTGGCAGATTGAGTAGTGTGAGTACAAATCGGGTCGTTTCAGTAGAGATTAGGGTGTGTGTCTACAAATCGAGAACTTTTAGTACAGATCAGATAGTGTGGCATGTCGGGAAGTGCGAGTTCAAATCGAGTAGTTTTAGAACAGATCAGGTAGTGTGAGCACAATTTGGTTAGTTTTGGTACAGATCAGGTAGAGTGAATACAAATCGGTTAGTTTCAATACAGATCATCTAGTGTCTGTACAGATCGGGTAATGTGAGTGAGACTGCAGATCGGGTAGTGTGAGTACAGATCGGGTAGTGTGAGTACATATCGGGTAGTGTGACTACAGATCGGGTAGTTTTACTCAGTACAGATTGGGTAGTTTCAGTACAGATCAGGTATTGTGAGTGCAGATCGGGTAGTGTGACGATAGATCGGGTACTGTGAGTGTAAGTACAGATCGAGTAGGGTAAATACAGATCAGGTAGTTTTAGTACATTTTGGGTAGTGTGAGTACAGAGCGGGTATTGTGAGTGTGAGTACAGGTCGGGTAGTGTGAATACAGATCGGGTAGTGTGTGTACAGATTGGTTAGTGTGAGTGTGAGTACAGATCGCGTAGTGTGAGTGTGAGTACAGATCTGGTAGTGTGGCAGATTGGGTAGTGTGAGTACAGATCGGGTAGTCCGGCAGTTCGGAAAGTGTGGCAGATCGGGTGGTGTGATTACAGATCGGGTAGTTTCGGTACAGATAGGGTAGTGTGAGTACAGATTGGGTAGTGTGGGAACAGGTCAGGTAGTGTGAGTGTTAGTACAGATCGGGTAGTGTGAGTGTTAGATTAGACAGGGTAGTGTGGCAGATTGAGTAGTGTGAGTACAAATCGGGTCGTTTCAGTAGAGATTAGGGTGTGTGTCTACAAATCGAGAACTTTTAGTACAGATCAGATAGTGTGGCATGTCGGGAAGTGCGAGTTCAAATCGAGTAGTTTTAGAACAGATCAGGTAGTGTGAGCACAATTTGGTTAGTTTTGGTACAGATCAGGTAGTGTGAGTACAAATCGGTTAGTTTCAATACAGATCATCTAGTGTCTGTACAGATCGGGTAGTGTGAGTGAGACTGCAGATCGGGTAGTGTGACTACATATCGGGTAGTGTGTCTACAGATCGGGTAGTTTTACTCAGTATAGATTGGGTAGATTCAGTACAGATCAGGTATTGTGAGTGCAGATCGGGTAGTGTGAGGATAGATCGGGTACTGTGAGTGTGAGTACAGATCGAGTAGGGTAAATACAGATCAAGTAGTTTTAGTACAAATTGGGTAGTGTGAGTAGAGAGCGGGTATTGTGAGTGTAAGTACAGGTCGGGTAGTGTGAGTACAGATCTGGTAGTGTGAGTACAGATCGGGTAGTGTGAGGGTGAGTACAGATCGGGTAGTGTGAAGGTGAGTACAGATCAGGTAATATAAATACAAATCGGGTAGTTTCAGTACAGATCGAGTAGTGTGAGTACTGATCGGTTAGTGTGGCAGATTAGGTATTGTGGCAGATAAGGTAGTGTGATTACAGATCGGGTAGTTTCGGTACAGATCAAGTAGTGTGAGTACGAATCGAGTAATGTGGCAGATCAGGTAGTGTGAGTACTGATCGGGTAGTGTGGAAGATCAGGTAGTGTGAGTACAAATCGGGTAGTGAGGCAGATTGGGTAGTGTGAGTACAGATCGAGTAGTGTGGCAGATCAGGTAGTGTGAGTACAAATCGGGTAGTTTCAGTACTGCTCGGGTAGTGTGGCAGATCATGTAGTGTGAGTACAAATCAGGTATTTTCGGTACATATCTGGTAGTGTGAGTACAAATCGGGTAGTTTCAGAACAGATTAGGTAGTGTGAGAACAATTTGGGTAGTTTGGTACAGATCAGCTAGTGCAAGTACAGATCGGGTATTGTACGTATAAATCTGGTAGAGTTAGTACAGATCGGGTGGTGTGAGTACATATCGGGTAGTTTCAGTACAGATCAGGAAGTGTGAGTGAGATTGCAGATCGGGTAGTGTGATTACAGATCTGGTAGTGTGACTACATATCGGGTAGTGTAAGTACAGATTGGGTAGTTTCAGTCAAAACATATCAGGTAATTTCAGTAAAGACTGGGTATACTTTGTACAGATCGGGTAGTGTGAGTACAGATCGGACAGTGTGAGGACAGAACGGGCAGTGTGAGGACAAATCGGGGAGTGTGAGTGCAGATTGGGTAGTGTGAGGACAGATCAGTTAGTGTGAGTGTAAGTACAGATCGGGTAGTGTGAGTACAGATCAGGTAGATTTAGTACAGACCGGGTAGTTTCAGTACAGATCTGGTAGTGTGGCAGATTGGGTAGTGTGAGTACAGATCGGTTAGTCCGGCAGTTCGTGAAGTGTGGCAGATCGGGTAGTGTGATTACAGATCGGGTAGTTTCGGTACAGATAGGGTAGTGTGAGTACAGATTGGGTAGTGTGGGAACAGGTCAGGTAGTGTGAGTGTTAGTACAGATCGGGTAGTGTGAGTGTTAGTTCAGACAGGGTAGTGTGGCAGATTGAGTAGTGTGAGTACAAATCGGGTCGTTTCAGTAGAGATTAGGGTGTGTGTCTACAAATCGAGAACTTTTAGTACAGATCAGATAGTGTGGCATGTCGGGAAGTGCGAGTTCAAATCGAGTAGTTTTAGAACAGATCAGGTAGTGTGAGCACAATTTGGTTAGTTTTGGTACAGATCAGGTAGAGTGAATACAAATCGGTTAGTTTCAATACAGATCATCTAGTGTCTGTACAGATCGGGTAATGTGAGTGAGACTGCAGATCGGGTAGTGTGAGTACAGATCGGGTAGTGTGAGTACATATCGGGTAGTGTGACTACAGATCGGGTAGTTTTACTCAGTACAGATTGGGTAGTTTCAGTACAGATCAGGTATTGTGAGTGCAGATCGGGTAGTGTGACGATAGATCGGGTACTGTGAGTGTAAGTACAGATCGAGTAGGGTAAATACAGATCAGGTAGTTTTAGTACATTTTGGGTAGTGTGAGTACAGAGCGGGTATTGTGAGTGTGAGTACAGGTCGGGTAGTGTGAATACAGATCGGGTAGTGTGTGTACAGATTGGTTAGTGTGAGTGTGAGTACAGATCGCGTAGTGTGAGTGTGAGTACAGATCTGGTAGTGTGGCAGATTGGGTAGTGTGAGTACAGATCGGGTAGTCCGGCAGTTCGGAAAGTGTGGCAGATCGGGTGGTGTGATTACAGATCGGGTAGTTTCGGTACAGATAGGATAGTGTGAGTACAGATTGGGTAGTGTGGGAACAGGTCAGGTAGTGTGAGTGTTAGTACAGATCGGGTAGTGTGAGTGTTAGATTAGACAGGGTAGTGTGGCAGATTGAGTAGTGTGAGTACAAATCGGGTCGTTTCAGTAGAGATTAGGGTGTGTGTCTACAAATCGAGAACTTTTAGTACAGATCAGATAGTGTGGCATGTCGGGAAGTGCGAGTTCAAATCGAGTAGTTTTAGAACAGATCAGGTAGTGTGAGCACAATTTGGTTAGTTTTGGTACAGATCAGGTAGTGTGAGTACAAATCGGTTAGTTTCAATACAGATCATCTAGTGTCTGTACAGATCGGGTAGTGTGAGTGAGACTGCAGATCGGGTAGTGTGACTACATATCGGGTAGTGTGTCTACAGATCGGGTAGTTTTACTCAGTATAGATTGGGTAGATTCAGTACAGATCAGGTATTGTGAGTGCAGATCGGGTAGTGTGAGGATAGATCGGGTACTGTGAGTGTGAGTACAGATCGAGTAGGGTAAATACAGATCAAGTAGTTTTAGTACAAATTGGGTAGTGTGAGTAGAGAGCGGGTATTGTGAGTGTAAGTACAGGTCGGGTAGTGTGAGTACAGATCTGGTAGTGTGAGTACAGATCGGGTAGTGTGAGGGTGAGTACAGATCGGGTAGTGTGAAGGTGAGTACAGATCAGGTAATATAAATACAAATCGGGTAGTTTCAGTACAGATCGAGTAGTGTGAGTACTGATCGGTTAGTGTGGCAGATTAGGTATTGTGGCAGATAAGGTAGTGTGATTACAGATCGGGTAGTTTCGGTACAGATCAAGTAGTGTGAGTACGAATCGAGTAATGTGGCAGATCAGGTAGTGTGAGTACTGATCGGGTAGTGTGGAAGATCAGGTAGTGTGAGTACAAATCGGGTAGTGAGGCAGATTGGGTAGTGTGAGTACAGATCGAGTAGTGTGGCAGATCAGGTAGTGTGAGTACAAATCGGGTAGTTTCAGTACTGCTCGGGTAGTGTGGCAGATCATGTAGTGTGAGTACAGATCGGGTACTGTGATTACAAATCAGGTATTTTCGGTACATATCTGGTAGTGTGAGTACAAATCGGGTAGTTTCAGAACAGATTAGGTAGTGTGAGAACAATTTGGGTAGTTTGGTACAGATCAGCTAGTGCAAGTACAGATCGGGTATTGTACGTATAAATCTGGTAGAGTTAGTACAGATCGGGTGGTGTGAGTACATATCGGGTAGTTTCAGTACAGATCAGGAAGTGTGAGTGAGATTGCAGATCGGGTAGTGTGATTACAGATCTGGTAGTGTGACTACATATCGGGTAGTGTAAGTACAGATTGGGTAGTTTCAGTCAAAACATATCAGGTAATTTCAGTAAAGACTGGGTATACTTTGTACAGATCGGGTAGTGTGAGTACAGATCGGACAGTGTGAGGACAGAACGGGCAGTGTGAGGACAAATCGGGGAGTGTGAGTGCAGATTGGGTAGTGTGAGGACAGATCAGTTAGTGTGAGTGTAAGTACAGATCGGGTAGTGTGAGTACAGATCAGGTAGATTTAGTACAGACCGGGTAGTTTCAGTACAGATCGGATAGTGTGAATACAGATCGGGTAGTGTGAGTACAGATCGGGTAGTGTGAGTAGAAATCTGGTATTTTCATTACAGATCGGGTAGTGTGAGTACAGGTCGGGTAGTGTGGCAGATTGGGTAGTGTGGCAGATTGGGAAGTGTGAGAACAGATCGGTGTGTGATGTAGTCAGACGGGTAGTGTGGCAGATTGGTAGTGTGGTACAATCGGGTCGTTCAGTAGAGATTAGGTGTGTGTTACAAATCGGATTTAGTACAGATCAGATAGTGTGCATTCGGAGTGGAGTCAAATCGAGTAGTTTTACAGATCAGGTAGTGTACCGGAACAGATCGGTAGTGATATGGTTACGATAGGTAGGTGGACAGATCGGGTAGTGTAATTGTGAGTACAGATCGGGTAGTAGGGGTACAGATCGGGTAGTGTGAGTGTGTGTACAGATCGGGTAGTGTGGCAGATTGGGTAGTGTGAGTACAGATCGGTATTCTGGTAGATCGGGGAGTGTGGCAGTTTGGGAAGTGTGGCATATAGGGTAGTGTGAGTGCAGATCGGATAGTGTGAGTACAGATCGGGAAGTGTGGCATATTGGGTAGTGTGAGTGCAGATAGGGTAGTGTGAATACAGATCGGGTAGTGAGGCAAATTGGGTAGTGTGAGTTCAGATCGAGTAGTGTGGCAGATCAGGTAGTGTGAGTACAAATTGGGTAGTTTCAGTACTGCTCGGGTAGTGTGGCAGATCATGTAGTGTGAGTACAGATCGGGTACTGTGATTACAAATCAGGTATTTTCGGTACATATCTGGTAGTGGGAGTACAAATCGGGTAGTGTTAGTTCCGTTCCGGTAGTGTGGGTACAGATCATGTAGATTCAGGACAGATCGGGTAGTGTAAGTGAGAGTGAAGATCGCGTAGTTTGAGTGTGAGAACAGATCCGGTAGTGTGCGTACAGATCGGATAGTGTGAGTGTGAGTACAGATTGGGTAGTGTGGCAGATTGGTTAGTGTGGCAGATTGGGTAGTGTGATTACTGATCGGGTAGTTTTGGTACAGATCAGGTAGTGTGAGTACAAATCGAGCAATGTGGCAGATTGGGAAGTGTAAGTACTGATCGGGTAGTGTGGCAGATCAGGTAGTGTAAGTACAAATCGGGTAGTTTTAGAACAGATTAGGTAGTGTGAGAACAATTTGGGTAGTTTGGTACAGATCAGCTAGTGCAAGTACAGATCGGGTATTGTACGTACAAATCTGGTAGAGTTAGTACAGATCGGGTGGTGTGAGTACATATCGGGTAGTTTCAGTACAGATCAGGAAGTGTGAGTGAGATTGCAGATCGGGTAGTGTGATTACAGATCTGGTAGTGTGACTACATATTGGGTAGTGTAAATACAGATTGGGTAGTTTCAGTCAGAACATATCAGGTAATTTCAGTACAGACTGGGTATACTTGGTACAGATCGGGTATTGTAAATACAGATCGGACAGTGTGAGGACAGATCGGGCAGTGTGAGGACAAATCGGGGAGTGTGAGTGCAGCTTGGGTAGTGTGAAGACAGATCAGTTAGTGTGAGTGTGAGTACAGATCGGGTAGTGTGCGTACAGATCAGTTAGTTTTAGTACAGACCGGGTAGTTTCAGTACAGATCGGGTAGTGTGAATACAGATCGGGTAGTGTTAGTGTGAGTACAGATCGGGTAGTGTGAGTAGAAATCTGGTATTTTCATTACAGATTGGGTAGTGTGAGTACAGGTCGGGTAGTGTGGCAGATTGGGTAGTGTGTCAGATTGGGAAGTGTGAGAACAGATCTTGTAGACTGGCAGATCGGGTAGTGTGGCAGATCGGTTAGTGTGATTACAGATCAGGAATTTCAGTACAGATCTGGTAGTGTGAGTACAAATCAGGTAGTTTCGGTACAGATCAGGACGTGTCATTACAGATCAGGAAGTGTGATTACAGATCGGATAGTTTCCGAACAGATCGGGTAGTGTGTTTACCGATAGGTAGTGTGGGGACAGATCGGCTAGTGTAATTGTGAGTACAGATCGGGTAGTGGGGGTACAGATCGGGTAGTGTGGCAGTTGGGTAGTGTGAGTACAGATCGGTATTCTGGTAGATCGGGTAGTGTGGCAGTTTGGGAAGTGTGGCATACCGGGTAGTGTGAGTGCAGATCGGATAGTGTGAGTACAGATCGGGAAGTGTGGCATATCGGGTAGTGTAAGTGCAGATAGGGTAGTGTGAGTACAGATCGGGTAGTGAGGCAGATTGGGTAGTGTGAGTACAGATCAAGTAGTGTGGCAGATCAGGTAGTGTGAGTACAAATCGGGTAGTTTCAGTACTGCTCAGTTAGTGTGGCAGATCATGTAGTGTGAGTACAAATCGGGTAGTTTCAGAACAGATCAGTTAGTGTGAGAACAATTTGGGTAGTTTTGGTACAGATTGGCTCGTATGAGAACATATCAGGTAGTGTAAGTACAAATCAGGTAGAGTTAGTACAGATCAAGTAGTTTCAGTACAGATTATGTAGTGTCTTTACAGATCTGGTACTGTGAGTGAGAGTGCAGATCGGGTAGGGTGAGTACAGATTGGGTAGTGTGAGTACAGATCGGGTAGTGTGAGGACAGATCAGGTAGTTTGACTTGAAAACTTCATTTTAAGATGGCGGCACGGCAGTAGCTCGCAGCGGCCTCTCCGGATCCACTGTTTACATCGTCGGAGTATACATTCCTCCCAGTGCTAATGCTAAGGAGGCACTGTGTGAACTCTACGGTGCTATTAGCGACCTGCAGAATGCTCACCCCGACGGATTGTTTATTATCGCTGGAGATTTCAACCATGCTATTCTCAAGACTGTGCTTCCTAAACTCCATCAGCATGTGGACTTTGCAACGAGAGGAGCGAACACGCTGGATCTTGTTTACACAAACATCCCCGGCGTGTATCATGCAGAGCCCAGCCCCCATCTTGGATACTCAGACCACTGCTCTGTTATGTTAATTCCAGCATACAGACCGCTCATTAGACGCTCTAAACCTGTTCTGAAACAGGTGAAAACCTGGCCAGAAGGAGCTACTTCTGCTCTTCAGGACTGTTTTGAGTGCACTGACTGGGACATGTTCAGAGAGGCTGCAACCAACAGTGATTCCATCAACTTGGAGGAGTACACATCATCAGTGACCAGCTACATCAGCAAGTGCGTTGATGATGTGACCATCTCCAAGACCATCACTACACGCTCCAACCAGAAACCGTGGATAACTGCAAATGTGCGTGCGCTGCTGAAACAAAGAGACTCTGCTTTCAGATCAGGGGACAAGGCGGCCTTAAAAACAGCAAGGGCCATCAGAGAGGTGAAGCGCACACACACGAAGAAAATTCACAACCACTTCCAGGACAGCGGAGACACCCGGCGCATGTGGCAGGGCGTCCAGGCGATCACGAATTACAAGACCACATCACCTGCTTGTGACCGTGACCCCTCCCTCCCAGATGTGCTGAACGACTTCTATGCCCGGTTTGAGGTACAGAACAACTTGAAAGCGAGAAAGACCACCCCTCCTCCCACTGACCAGTTGCTCTGTCTAACCACAGCTGAAGTGAGGAAAACTCTATGCAAAGTTAACCCACAAAAGTCTGCTGGACCAGACAACATTCCTGTGTGCTTAGGGAAAAGTGCTTAGGGAATGTGCAGAACAGCTAGCAGATGTCTTTACTGACATCTTCAACATCTCCCTGAGCAGCAACGTTGTTCCCACATGCCTCAAGACAACGACTATTATTCCCGTGCCAAAGAAATCTACTGTCTCCTGCCTCAATGACTATCGTCCGGTCGCGCTCACACCCATCGTGATGAAGTGCTTTGAGAGACTCGTCATGAGGCACATTAAGACACAGCTTCCACCCTCCCTGGACCCCATGCAGTTTGCGTTTCGTCCAAACCGTTCCACGGACGATGCTATCTCCACAACCCTCCATCTGGCCATCACCCACCTGGATAACAAGGACTCATATGTACGAATGCTGTTTATTGACTTCAGCTCAGCATTCAACACAATCATTCCTCAGCACCTGATCAAGAAGTTGAACCTTCTGGGCCTGAACACCTCCCTCTGTAACTGGATCCTGGACTTCCTGACTGGGCGACCTCAGTCAGTCAGGATCGGGAACAGCATCTCCAGCACCACCACACTGAGCACTGGGGCCCCCCAGGGCTGTGTGCTCAGCCCACTGCTGTTCACTTTGCTGACTCACGACTGTGTAGCAATGCACAGCTCGAACCACATCATCAAGTTTGCTGATGACACGACCGTGGTGGGACTAATCAGCAAGAACGACGAGTCAGCATATAGAGAGGAGGTGCAACGGGTCTCTGAACGTGGACAAAACGAAAGAGATGGCTGTGGACTTCAGGAGAGCACAGAGCGACCAATCTCCATTGATTATTGATGGATCCTCAGTGGAGACTGTCAAGAGCACCAAATTCCTTGGTGTTCATCTTGCAGACAACCTTTTTACCCTCTTGCCATCAGGAAAACGGTTCCGAAGCATTCGGGCCACCATCAGGCTTCTCAATACACAGAAATGAAACGGAACTCTCACACACACACACACACACACACACACACACACACACACAACACACACACACACACACACACACACACACACACACACACACACTCACTCAGATGTGTGTTAACGAACTGTAAAATATTTCCTGGACTTAACACACACTCATCACTCATCGCAATCCATTCCACCACCATTCATTTATTAATTATTTATTATTCTCGACCGTACCACACTCTTAACTGCTGATCGGTCATTTAGGTACAGATCGGGTAGTGTGAGTACAGATTGGGTAGTTTCGGTACAGTTCAAATTTCAGATCGGGTAGTCTGGGTAATCGGGTAGTGTGAGTGTGATTATAGATTGGGTAGTGTGATTACAGATCGGGTAGTGTGTGTACATTTTGGGTAGTGTGAGTTTGAGTACAGATCGGGTAGTTTGGCAGATTGGGTAGTGTGGCAGATTGGGTAGTATGAATACAGATCGGGTATTCTGGCAGATCTGGTAGTGTGGCAGATTGGGTAGTGTAAGTATAGATCGGGTAGTGTAAGTACAAATTGGGTATTTTCAGTACATAACTGGTAATGTGAGTACAAATTGATTAGTTTCGGTACAGATCAGGTAATGTGAGTACTGATCGGGTAGTTTTGGTACAGATAGGGTAGTGTGAGAACAGATCGGGTAGTGTGGCATAACAGGTAGTGTGAGTACAAAGCGGGTAGTTTCAGAACAGATCAGGTAGTGTGAAAACAATTCGGGTATTTTTGGTACAGATCGGTTAGTGTGAGTACAGATCGGGTAGTTTAAGTACAAATCGGGAAGAGATAGTACAGATCGGGTAGTGTGAGTACAAATCCGTTAGTTTTAGTACAGATCATGTATTGTCTGTTCAGAACGGGTAGTGTGAGTGTGAAGTTAAGACGCGAAACGAAACCGTGACTCAAAATCCGAGAAATTGGCGAAACTGCGGAACTGAATTAATTAGACGCGGAAAAAAAACTCGCATGGCAGGTGTGCGCACGCGGATTCAGAATGCAGTGAGATTTGGAAATGCGATGAGAGGGAAAACTCATCAGCAAATGGTCACCTCAGGGACACTGATGGTATGAAGAAGTCTCTATCTAAAGACTCATTGCCACTAAATTCTGTGTTATTTTATTGGAGTAATGTGCAATATGGAGAATAGTTGTGTATTGGTTAAAAACTTTAAATGCACGGTACAGTACATAGTTTGCGTTCCTGAAGAAATACAAAGTGCTGACATACCACTTGTTTGTTTAAATAGTACACTTAGTATATTATTGCTCTGCCTTATTATCATTATTTTATTCATTTTATATGATTTTAGATCAGGTAGTGTGAGTTTGAGTACAGATTGGGTAGTGTGGCAGATTGGGTAGTGTGATTACAGATCAGGTAGTTTCATACAGATCGGTTAGAGTGAGTACAGGTCAGGATGTGTGGCAGATCGTGTAGTGTAAGTACAAATCGGATAGTGAAAGAACAGATCAGGTAGTGAGAGTACAAATTGGGTAGTTTTGGTACAGATTGGCTAGTAAAAGTTCAGATCGGGTACTGTAAGTACAAATTGGGTAGTTTGAGTTCAAATCAGGTAGTTTCAGTTCAGATCATGTAGTGTCTGTACAGATCGGGAGGTGTGAGTGAGAGTACAGATCGGGTAGTGTGAGTACAGTTCGGGTAGTGTGACTACATATCGGGTAGTGTGACTACAGTTTGGGTAGTTTCAGTCAGTACAAATCGGGTAGTTTCATTACAGTTTGGGTAGTGTGGGTACAGATCGGGTAGTGTGAGTACAGATTGGGTAGTGTGAGTTTGAAGTCAAGTCAAGTCAAGTTTATTTCTATAGCGCTTTTCATAACAGACATTGAAAGGCAGTGTTACAGAAATCAACAGTTAAGGTGAATGGTGTGCATTTATCCCTGATGAGCAAGCCATGGCGACTGTGGCAAGGAAAAAAACCCTTAAATGTCATGAGGAAGAAACCTTGAGAGGAACCAGACTCAAAAGGGGAACCCATCCTTATTTGGGTGACATCAAGAGTGTGATTATATTCTTTAAACAATACAGAACACTGAAGAGTGAGAACTAACATGAGCACTGTAATGTAAGATTATAAGTCATGCTCTTTCTACAGTCTCATACAGTCATTGTGGTTTTTAAACTAGGAGCTACTGAGCAACTCATAAAATAGCTCAACATTTGCGATCATCACAGATCTAACACCAGCTTCTCCATGCCAGAGCCTTTAAACACTCCAGGAGGTCCAATGTCAAAACTCCACACATGAAGTGGGATTCAATTGGCACTGGTACATCTCTAGATGGTACAGGAAGTTTGCGAGTTCCGCATCTACTTCTTTAAAGGTCCATAATCTTCATGAGGTGGGACGTGACTGGGGCTAGAGCAACCTTAGGATGCCTCGGGATGGGAGAGAAAGAGAAGCAGTGGAGAGAAATTAGCATAGCTGCTGTTCATGATATTAAGAGCACAAGTTGATAATGTACATTTGATCAGATGTACTGGAGCACAAGATTATGGTATGTGACGTATGTCATGTGTAGGCTTTGCTAAAAAGATTTTTATCCTAACTCTTTTTTAATCTGCACTTAAACTGGGAGAGTGTGTTTGAGCCCCGAACACTGTCAGTAAGACTATTCCAAAGTTAAGGAGCTAAATGTGAGAATCCTCTACCACCTTTAGTGGACTTTGCTATTCTAGGAGCTACTAGAAGTCCGAAGTTTTGAGATCTCAAGAAGCGTGACGGATTGTAGCGTGTTAGAAGACATGAGAGATACATGGGAGCTAAACAATTTAGTGTTTTGTAAGTAAGAAGCAGTAGTTTGTATTCGGTTCGAAACTTAACAGGTAGCCAGTGTAGGGACGATAAGATTGGGGTTATATGATCATATTTCCTCGACCTTGTGAGAAATGTATTAATGATGCAGAACATCCACCTAGCAATGCATTCCAATAGTTTATTCTTGAGGTCATGAATGCATTGACAAGCTTCTCTGCATCAGATATAGATAACATGTTTCTTATCTTAGCAATATTTCCAAAGTATAAGAAGCCTGTTTTTGTAACTTGGTTGATATGATTTTTAAAAGATAAGTTGCTGTCTAAGATAACTCCCAGGTCTTTTACCGTTGAACTAGTAGTTACAGAACATCCGTCTAAATGCAGGTGGAAATGCTGGAGCTTCTGTGCACTGGTTTTTGGGCAGATGATAATAATCTCAGTCTTATCAGAATTTAATAGTAGAAAGTTATGGGTCATCCAGTCTTTTAATTCATTAATACACTCAGTTATCCGAGCAAATTGAGCTGTATCGCCTGGTTTTGATTAAATATATAGCTGGGTATCATCAGCATAACAGTGAAAGCTAATTCCATGCCTTCTAATAATATTTCCTAAGGGATGCATGTATATTGTGAAAAGCAGGGGTCCTAGAACTGAACCTTGTGGCATGCCATATTTTAGTAGTATTAACCTGGATAGCTCTACATTTAAGTCTACAAAATGGTAACGATCAGATAGGTAGGATTTAAACCAGCTTAATGCCTGTCCCTGAATGCCAAAGTAATTTTGTAAGTGATCTAGGAGGAGATCATGATCTATAGTCTCGAATGCAGCACTAAAATCTAGTAAAACTAACAGCAAGATGAAGCCTTGGTCTGAAGCTAAAAACAGATAGGGTTGTGTGATGACAGATCGGGTAGTGTGAGTACAAATCGGGTAGTTTCAGTACAGATCGGGTAGAGTGCCAGATCGGGTAGTGTGAGTACAGATCAGGCAGTTTCAGTACAGAGTGGGCAGTGTGAGTACAGATCAGGTAGTGTGAGTACAGATCGTGTAGTGTGAGTACAGATCGGGTAGTGTGGCAGATCAGGTAATGTGACAGATCGGGTAGTGAAGCAGATCGGGTAGTGTGTCATTGTCAATTAAATACCCCACAAGGTAGCCACAGTCCAGACAGAATTACATGGTGTTGAAGTATGGAAGGAAAGCCATGTTGGTCTATTAGGTCCTACGTAGCTAGATAGTTTGTCTACTTTGTGACATTAAACTGTACATCTATTTGTTAATTAAAGAGACTTGTTTAAAAGATTGCTTTATTTCTTTGTCTTTTTTCAAAGACTTGTTTGGCCTACATTCAATATGAGTTAAATACTCCAGTACTGTAAATCTTAAATCTTAAAAATAAGTTAAATCTTTAAGGTAGAAAATATAGATCGGGTATTGTGAGTACAGATTGGGTAGTGTGAATGCCTGTGTGTGATGGCCTGTGTGTGTTTGTGTGTGAGAGCGATGGTGTAGTGTCAATATGGATCGAGTAGTGTCAGTATGCATCAGGTAGTGTCAAAACGGATCAGGGAGTCAGTTTAGATCGGGCTGTGTCAGGAGTGTCAGTACAGAATGGGTAGTGTGAGTTGAGATCAGGTAGTGTGAGTACAGATCGGGTAGTGTTAGTAAGTATTGAGTAGTGTCAGTACAGATATGGTAGTATCAGTAGTATCAGTAAGGTTAGGGTTGTGTCTACGGTTCGGGTATTGTAAGTACAGACCTGGTAGTTTCAGTACAGAACGGGGAGTGTGAGTTCAAATTGGAAAGTTTCAGTACAGATCGGGTAGTGTCAGTACAGATCAGGTAGTGTGAGTGTGAGTACAGATTGGGTAGTTTCAGGAAGGCTTTACAGCACAGGTTGGGGTGAAGTTGGTTCCAATTAGCCACAGTCCAGAAAGAATTACATGATGTTGAAGTATGGAAAAGAAGCCTTGTTGGTTTATTAGGTCCATTGACTGCTTGCACAGGGGGCAAGTGGTAGCTCAGTGGTTGAGGTGTTGGTTTACCGATCAGCAGGTCCCCACAAGGTCTGGGATTCAAGCCCTGGCTTACACCAATGTAAATTTTTTTTTTTTTTCTTTTGAAATCTAATAGTTTGTCTACTTTGTGACATTAAACTGTACATTTATTTGTTAATTAAAGAGACCTGTTTAAAAGATTGCTTTATTTCTTTGTGAAAAGACTGAAAGACTTGTTTGGCCTACGTTCCTTCTTCTTCTTTTGGCTTCTCCAATTAGGGGTCGCCACAGCGGATCGTCTGTCTCCATACCCCCCCTATCCTCTACATCTGACTCTTTCTTTTACCTGCATGTCTTCCTTTACTACATCCATAAACCACCTCCTTGGCCTTCCTTTTTTTTTTTTTTGCTCATTCCTTGTGGCTCCATCCTCAGCATTCTCCTACCGATATACCCCACATCCCTTCTTTTCACATGTCCAACCATCTCAATCTCGCCTACCTCAACTTGTCTCCAAAACGTCCCACATGCGCTGTCCCTCTAATAAACTCATTTCTAATTCTGTCTATCCTTGTCACTCTCAACAAAAACCTCAACATCTTCAGCTCTGCTACCTCCAGCTCCACCTCCTGTCTTTTACTCAATGCCACTGTCTCTAAACCATACAACATTGCAGGTCTCACCACAGTCCTATAAACTTTCACTTTCACTCTTGCAGCCACTCTTCTATCACAAATCACTCCTGCCACTCTTCTCCACCCACTCCACCCTGCCTGCACTCTTTTCTTAACTTCTCTAACACACTCTCCATTACTTTGCACTGTTGACCCCAGGTACCTGAACTCCTCCACCTTCTCCACCTCTTTTCCCTGCAACTGCACCACTCCACTGCCCTCCCTCTCATTCACACACATGTACTCTGTCTTACTCCTATTGACTTTCATTCCTCTTTTTTACAGCGCATAACTCCACCTCTCCAAGCTCTTCTCAACCTACTCCCTACTCTCACCACAAATAACAATATCATCCGCAAACATCATAGTCCATGTACACTCCTGTATGACCTCGTCCAACCTGTCCATCACCACTGCAAACAGGAAAGGGCTCCGAGCCGATCCTTGTTGCAGTCCAAACTCCAGCTTGAACCAGTCTGTCGTTCCTACAGCAAACTTTACTGCTGTCACACTGCCCTCATACATGTCCTGCAATACACTCACATACTTCTCTGATACACCTGACTTTCTCATACAGTACCACAATTTCTCTCTCGGCACTGTCATACGCTTTCTGTAAATCTACAAACACACAATGCAACTCATTCTGACCTTCTCTATACTTCTCCATCAACATTCTCAAAGCAAATAAGGCATCTGTGGTGCTCTTCCTCTGCATAAAACCATACTGTTGCTCATAAATGGTCACCTCTTCTCTCAGCCTGGCTTCCACTACTCTTTCCCATAACTTTATGGTGTGACTGATCAACTTAATTCCCCTGTAGTTACTGCTGGTCTGCACATCTCCCTTGTTCTTAAAGATTGGTACCAGTACACTCTTTCTCCATTCCTCAGGCATCCTCTCACATTCCAAAATCCTGTTAAACAATCTTGGTAAAAACTCCACTGCCATCTCTCCTAAACATCTCCATGCTTCTACCTGTATGTTATCTGGTCCAATCGACTTTCCACTTTTCATCCTCTAAATCACTGCTCTCACTTCCTCCTTACTAATCCTATTCACTTACTGCTTTACCATCTGCGCACAATCTAACATTCTCTCTTTCTCATATTTCTCGTTCATCAGCTGCTGAAAATAATGCCTCTATCTTCTCGACACACTCTCCTTACTAGTCAACACATTCCCATCTGCATACTTTATTGCTTTATTGCAGCACATTCTTCCCAGCTCGGTCCCTCTACCTGGCCAGTATATAAATCCTTTTCTCCCTCCTTAGTGTCCAACTTTACACACACGCTCCTCATATGCATTTTCCTTGGCTTTTGCCACATCTGTCTTCACCTGCTTCCACATCTCCTTGTACTCCTGCTTTCTTTTCTCAACACTCGGTCGATCCCAATTCTGTTTTGCTAACCTCTTTCTCCTTATGCTCTCCTGCACCTCCCTATTCCACCACCACGTCTCTTTGTCTTCCTTTCTATTTCCAGATGTCACACCAAGTACTTTTCTAGCTGTCTCCCTTATCACTTCTGCAGTAGTTGCCCAATCATCCAGCACCTCTTCACCACCACCGACCCCCTGTCTGACCTCTTTCCTAAATCTCACACTACAGTCTTCCTCCTTCAGTTTTCACCATCTTATTCTTCTTACAGTCTTCACTCTCCTCCTCTTCTTCTTCACCTCCAAAACCATCCTACAGATCACCATCTGATGCTGTCTACTTACACTTTCCCCTTCCAACACCTTACAGTCTCCAATCTCCTTCAGGTTGCATAATCCTACATAGAAACTTCCTCCACTCTTATGTCACCCTATGATCCTCCTACTTCTTAAAATAAGTGTTCACCACTGCCATTTCCATCCTTAAAGCAAAATCTACCACCATCTGCCCTTCCATATTCCTCTCCTTAAAGCCATACCTCCTTATCTCCTCTGTTCCCTTCACCTACATGCCCATTGAAATCTGCCCCAATCACCAATCTTTCATTCCTAGGTACACCTTCTACCACTTCATCTTACTCACTCCAGAATTTTTCCTTCTCCTCCATCTCACAACCCACTTGTGGAGCATAAGCACTGATGACATTTATCATCACCCCTTTAACATCCAGCTTCACGTTTATCACCCTATCAGAAACTCTCTTCACCTTCACTACACTCTTACTGTACTCTTCCTTCAGAATCACCCCTACACCATTTCTCTTTTCATCCACCCCATGAAAGAACAGTTTAAACCCACCTCCAATGTCCCTGGCCTTTCTCCCTTTTCACTTGGTTTCGTGAACACACAACATATCTACCATTCTCCTCTCCATCATATCAGCTATCTTTCTCCTTTTACCAGTCATAGTACCAACATTTAAAATACCAACCCTAACCCCCACTCTCCTACATTTCTCCTTCTCCTTTTCCTCTCGTCTCTGTAGACATCTTCCTCCTCTCCTTCTCCTCCTTCTGCCAACAGTAGCCCAATTTCCACTGGTACCCTGTTGGCAAACAATACCTGTGGTGGACGTTGGTAAACCAGGCTTCAACCGATCTGGAAAGAATAATTTACTTCATGCAAGTTGGCCTCAGTGTATTGCCACCTCCCTTGCAGCAAAGCCTGGCTAAATTCATTACTGGTTTCAAGACATTATGATGTTCTGCTATCATTTCTCCTCCCCCCACCTACCCTGTTCCTGTAAAATATCCATCTGCCCCTGCTGTCATTTTCTATTCAGTCACTCTCAGTTTGAGAAAGTGCAGATGTCAGAATGTATATTAATCTGCACAGAGCCAGAACCTGCTATTTTTCTTATTTAATCTTATTATAGAAAAAGCACTAAATGTGTAGATGCTGGCCATATGTAACTTTTTTTCGGCTTCACCCATAAGGGGTCTCCACAGCGGATCATCTGCATGTTTGATTTACGTTGGATGCCCTTCCTAACGCAACCCTCCCCATTTATGATGTAATACAACAAAATGTGTATTAGAATCTGAACCTCACTGATTAAATGAAAATATTCTCCAATATTCTCACTTTAATTGAGCACTGTATATTCACTACAAATTCTCACAAAATCAGAATGTTTTAATTTTATTGTCAAAATCTGTGTGCATGTGTGTGTGTGTTTGTTTGTTTGTGTACAGTGGTGGACTAGGAGACCATTTTATTTTTACAGACTACTAATGACTCAGGCCTACTTGCCCTGTCATTGAACATTAGGTTGAATTATCCTGCAAGCTCTCCCTGTGTGTGTAGGATAAGTGATTCACTACATTCTGTTGACCGAAAACACTGTTTTTAATGATTGTGAGTTAAATATAAAAATACACTACTGTGTATGGACAAAATTTTGGGTACACCTGACCATAAGATTTGTATTTGCTTTTTGAACATCCCATTCCACAATAAGATCCCATTTGCTGTTTTAATAACCGCCACTCTTCTAGGAAGATGTTCCACTAGATTTTGAATTGTGGTTGTGGAGATTTGTGCTCATTCATGCTACTAATGCTACAAGGGCATTAGTAAAGTCAGGTATTGATGTAGGGTGAGGGCACATCCTGATTTTGCCAAGTCCGTGATGCCCTAAAACCAATATTTTTTCATGATGACCCTGGGACAACAACTTCCTCAGCCAATCAGCGTTTATGACGTCATCACTAAGTGCGACCCAATTTCTATCACCATTTTGCAGAGTCTGCCAAAATACAAAATAAACAACGGTTTGCACCTGCACCGCTCCAGTGTCAAAATCAGGATGTGCCACCAGCAAAAAGGTAAGACCGTGCCTTAATTTTTCTTATGGTATCATTTTACAGAAATATATTAATAATAGTAAGCTTCATATTTCTTTTTAGATTTGTGGGGATTTCACAGCAGAAATTGTAATATTAGTTTGAATTGCCAAGTTAACCTTTCACTGATGTAGGTTACCGTTAACTTTCTAATGCCAGTTAAAACAGTTTAATAACGACTGTTGATAGCTGTCAAAGAGATGCGATTAAATAGCTGCATTTAAAGACGAACGAAATGCGGAACAAAGCAGCGTTAGTTTGAGCACCGCACGGATCATTCAGCTCTGACCACCATCAGACAGAATTTGAGACCCTACTGAGATCCGCTGTGAGATCCAGGTAGAACCGATTAAAATAGATCATTTATTCTGTTACATATGAATATGATTACCTCAATTCATCACTGATTTATTCTGTTACATATGAATATATTGACCTCGTCATCACTGATTTATTCTGTTACATATGAATATGTTGACCTCGAGTCATCACTGATTTATTCTGTTACATATGAATATGATGACCTCAATTCATCAATGATTTATTCTGTTACATATGAATATGTTGACCTCGAGTCATCACTGATTTATTCTGTTACATATGAATATGATGACATCAAGTCATCACTGATTTATTCTTACATATGAATATGATGACCTCAAGTCATCACTGATTTATTCCGTTACATATGAATATGTTGACCACCAGTCATGATACCAGCCTGACATTCGTATCTTTTGAAAAATAATGAGTTGTAAACCCATCTGCATCTGCTAAACATTTAAATACATTTTAAGGACTGGGCATCTTGGATGTTGTTTTTGTGTAAGACCACTGGCAAAAGTTGCTTGCTTTTAAGGGCCAGATTTACTTAAAGTGTACAAACAGGGATTCATTTACAGTATTTTTATTTCATTTTTGACACGAAATACAATGTTTTTTGTTTTATTATTGGCTGATTGACAATATGTACAATGTTTAAAAACATGCACTTTAATAAAAAGTTTCTTTCAAACCTTAATTAATTTAGTTTTTTTGGTCACCGTTAGCTTTGCATTTTCCATTTGACTCAACAGAAAAACTTAATGTAACATCTGTCATTGTTTCTGGGGTTGTTTTTCTGTCTGTCTTTCTTTTTCTGTTTGCAAACAGTGGACGTATTTTACGTGACTTGTCTGCATCACAAAGTTTCCCAAGATGATATAGGCAACAGGGATTCCATGACCATGACTGTCTCTGACAACTAATGTAAATAAAGGAAAACCATACTGGTTGACACCATGTGTCGCATCCATAAAAACAATCTCTCTTCCATATTCATGAAGGTTGTCTCTCATGGATGGTATTTGGAGAACTATGATAAGATCTGTTTGAGGACTATAAGGCTGATGAAAAATAACATCGTCTTTAAAAGGGCCCTCTAGAAGGTGTGAGGTACTAGTGGCATCATCTTTGTGTTGCTGTTTTTTTCTCATCATATATGTCCGAATATTTTCAATGTCTTTTGGGGTAACAAAATAAGCTCAGTTGTTGAGATCAGTATGTCCTTGTTCCCTTGACCACTCATATGATTTTAGGAGAATTGTATCTGGTTTAACACCAAGAGATATTAAATCCTGAATATGCTTGATAAGCTCTTGACTAATGTTTTCTTAATGTGTCCCTCAGAAGAACTTGATGGGTCATGTCCTGAATGAATGCTGTAAAGCCTTTCGACTATAACAAGTTTGTTGAGCCAGTCTGTCCTCTTTTTAAAAGAAACATAGGCCTTGCATCCTTTGGCACATCGACTTTGTTGAGTGCATGCTCCAGAGCACTTACATAAAAATAAGAAATATCCATGTTTTTGATTTTGAAGACTTGCAGAATTCACAGTCCTGAAGTTGGCGTCTTTGGATGCGTTTATAGCAGTGAGTCTTTGCTGAATAAATTCACAGGCATCCAAATGATTTTCTAAAACATGGACTGTTATATCTGTCTCTTTTTTGTTTCCTTTAAAGCGCTCCTCTTTGTAGACTGTTGTTTTTATAAATTCCTCGATCTCTAATGTCAAAATCTAAAGAGCAAAGAGACAAAAACAATTAGATTAAACATCAATACTGTAAATTGAAAATCCATGACAATCTCAAGAAAACATCATATTCATATGTAACAGAATAAATCAGTGATTACTTGAGGACATCATATTCATATGTAACAGAATAAATCAGTGATGACAAGGTCATCATATTCATATGTAAGAATAAATCAGTGATGACTTGAGGTCATCATATTCATGTGTAACAGAATAAATCAGTGATGACTCGAGGTCATCATATTCATATGTAACAGAATAAATCAGTGATGACGAGGTCATCATATTCATATGTAAGAATAAATCAGTGATGACTTGAGGTCATCATATTCATGTGTAACAGAATAAATCAGTGATGACTTGAGGTCATCATATTCATATGTAACAGAATAAATCAGTGATGACGAGGTCATCATATTCATATGTAAGAATAAATCAGTGATGACTTGAGGTCATCAAATTTATACAGTGGAACCCACTTATCTCGACCTCGGTTAACTCGCCAACCCTATTAAGTCGACGTTTTTGAAGTGGAACCGCCAAATTCTCGCTTTGTCTTAGCATTTTCTCATCAGTTATGTCGATTCTTTTATGTCGCCGAACCCTGATATCTCGAGGCGAAAGTAGAAGCGCGGCGTTGAACAGCACACAGAAGAACGTGGGATCTCCCGTGTGATCAGCAAAAGCATAGAATTAACACCAGCAGGATCGGGGGAATCCGGGATGTGCTTTGGGAGGAAAAGCGCAGCCGTTGAGAGAGAGCAGAGTCCGAGTGGGAAGGCACGTACCGGGATACGCATGGGCGATAACAACGACCGCCGTGAACCAACATATACCGACAATAACGGACGGTGAGAGTGTGGAAGTGAAAAGTTTAAATAGGAGCTGGTGATGAGTGCTAAATGTGTGCGATTGAAGCCGGGAGCTTCAGAGAAAGCGGAGGTTTGACAGCCGCCGAAGGGGGCGTGGCAGGTGGTTTCCTGACAGTTAACAAACATGTATCAACATTTTTATAGCATGCCTTCATCAAACAAATCGCGGCAACGCTGTTGTGTAAAAAAAACTCAAAAAACACGTGCATGTACATTCTCATTTATTAACGCACATCATGTACATAAAGAAATTTCAAGCACGTTAATGTATTGCCGCCATATTGGTTTTCGTTTATCTCGATCATTTACCTCAGTGACCTCATCACATCTCGCACTGCACCACGCTGTCTGAGATCCTCCAGTACTGCTCGACTGGTACCTCCTTCTCTCAGAATAAGAGGTAATATACACTTCAAGGTTCTTCTCTGTTCTGGCACCGAGATGGTGGAATGAACTTCCCCTAGATGTCCGTACAGCAGAGTCCCTGACTATCTTCAAGCGACGACTGAAGACCTACCTCTTCCTGAAATACTTAAATAAGCTCTTCCAAGCTTGTGCAAGTTTGTAATCTTGCGTACCAGTGTAGATTTATTAATTACTAAAGACTCAAAGCACTTTTGTACGTCGCTCTGGATAAGGGCGTCTGCTAAATGCCGCAAATGTAAATGTAAATGTAAGAATAAATCAGTGATGACTTGAGGTCAACATATTCATATGTAACAGAATAAATCAGTGATGACTTGAGGTCAACATATTCATATGTAACAGAATAAATCAGTGATGACTTGAGGTCAACATATTCATTTGTAACAGAATAAATCATTGATGAATTGAGGTCATCATATTCATATGTAACAGAATAAATCATTAATGAATTGAGGTCATCATATTCATATGTAACAGAATAAATCAGTGATGACTTGAGGTCAACATATTCATATGTAACAGAATAAATCATTGATGAATTGAGGTCATCATATTCATATGTAACAGAATAAATCATTAATGAATTGAGGTCATCATATTCATATGTAACAGAATAAATCAGTGATGACTTGAGGTCATCATATTCATATGTAACAGAATAAATGATCTGTTTTAATCGGTTCTACCTGGATCTCACAGCGGATCTCAGGTGCAAACCGTTGTTTATTTTGTATTTTGGCGGACTCTGCAAAATGGTGATAGAAATTGGGTCGCACATAGTGATGACGTCATAAACGCTGATTGGCTGAGGAAGTTGTTGTCCCAGGGTCATCATGGAAAAATATTGGTTTTAGGGCATCACGGACTTGGCAAAATCAGGACGTGCTAGGGTGAGGAAGCCTGGAGTTGAGTCCAGAGCTCTAGCAGGCAGCTAAAGATCTTCCACTACAACCCATGGAAACCATATCTTCACATAGGCTTTGTGCACAGAAGCATTTACAATGTAATGCTACCATGTCCAAAGACATCCTATGCAGCTGTGTGCCTCCAACTTTGTGGTAGCACTTTGGAAAAGACCCACATATGTATATAAAAGGTGTACCAATACTTTTTTCCCCCAAAATATGTATATCTATTGTTTTACCTGCTCCTTTACCTTCTTCCTTTTAAATTCTTCAAACCAAGCTCTATATCAAACAAATACTTATACAAATGTTTAATAGAAGCTGAATCAGAAACATAAAAAAAAGAGAATGATTCTAACAAGCACATCTGATGATCTGGTGTCCACAAACTTCTGACCAGCCTTTTTTGTACAGTTATGGTCCTGATGTGCACTTACTATAGCACTAATTTTCTGTAAATAGATTAGATTGCTTTAGACACTGCAATGCATCGAACATTCCTGATCTAGTGTCTGTGTAGGACAAAAAGTGTGTCCTTTGCTTTATTGCTATGTCTGGACCTGAAGTGAACTAGCACCAGAATATTAAGCATAAACACCTCCACAGGCATCATAAAAAGCTAAATAAGGTTTGCTGACAATAAAACAAATACACTATGTGGACAAAAAGTATTGGGACACCTGACTTTTCCAGCCATATGTAGTTCTTCCCCAAACTGTGCACACAATTACACAGGAAGTCTTTGACTTTGATCGACTGAATTTTCCCTTCACTTTCACTGGACCTAAACCTGTTCCAGCATACACAAAGTGACTTTCATGAAGATATGGTTCACACTGTTTTGAGTGGAAGATCTTGCATGGACTTCTATAAAGACTTGACCTCAACCCTATTGAACACCCTTTTCCTGATTAATTGGAATGCTAAATGCACCCCAGGCTTCCTCAACCTACATCAGTACCTGACTTTACTCACACCCTTGTGGCTAAATGAGCACAAATATCCAAGACCACACTACAGAATCTAGTGGAACATGTTACCAGAAGAGTGGAAGTTATTATAACAGTAAATGGGAACTAACTTTGTAATGGGGTGTTCAAAAAGCATGTGAATCTCGTGGTCAGGTGTCCACAAACGTTTGTCCATATATTGCATGTCAGACATATTTTCCATGTTGCTGTATATATTTAAAAATAATTCTAAAAAGTGAAAGCAATATAGAAATAAAAAGACATGAAACCCATGGCATCTAATTTGAAAACCAACAAAAAATAAAAACACATGAATGAATGAGCACAAAGGGTGTAATCTGGCCCTTAACAGTCACATAGTGTTGGGTGCAAGATTCCATCTGCTCAAATGGCTTTTCTTTCTTTGTGTCTGGTAGCGAGATCAGGTTTATCTCCCTGTCACGGGTGCGTAATTGTTCCATGAGCTGTTTCGGGGGGAAGAACGTGCTGCATGAATGTCACACGAGCAGAATGAGCTGTCAGTCACCTTCAGCTCAGCTGCTACTTGCAGATAGACGAGGGTGAATTTAGGGTCAGGGCAAGAGTTAAATAGCTGAACTACTGGCATTCACAGACACATGAAGCCTGCCCGAGGTCATTTGCTTTATTAATGTGCAGCACATGAGTAAAAAACAAAAGATTCCTGGAATCTAATTAACTAGAAGATATAACTTTAGAATGTTAGAATGAGGTTAAAAATGAGGTTTCTGAAGACAAACTGTAAAGCTATTTACACTTTCTAAACAGGGGGTTAAACATCCTATGATGTGGGGGGGGAAAAGATTCTGTAGTGAGAACACATTTATATTTATTTTAGATTTCTAAACCTGTTGCTAGAACTAAAATGTATTATTTTGACCCAAAATCAAGACTGTCCTAATTTATTCTTGGTATATTAAGTACTTGAGAACTGCCACATGATTACCAGACTACATACAGTGTAAGGACAAAAGTATTGGGACACCTGACTTTTCCAGCAATATGTGGTTATTCCCCAAACTGTACCATGTCGGAGGCACACAGCTGTATAGTATGTCTTTGGATGCAGTAGCATTACATTACCCCTTCACTTGATCTAGGAGAACCAAACCTGTTTCAGCACGACAATGCTCTTTTGCATAAACTAATCTCAATCAAACTACATGGATAATATGAGAGATCTTGAGTGGCCTGATCTAGAGCTCTGACCTCAACCCTATTGTACACCTTTGGATGAACTGAAACACTGAATGCACCCCAGGACTCCTCATACATCAGTACTTGAATTTACTAACAGCATTATGACTGAATGAACACAAATCTTTACAAGCAAACTCCAAAATATAATGGAACATCTTCTCAGAAGATGAATCTAACAGTCAAGTGTCCAAACATTTTTTCATATAGTGTATACACTGCCATAACAATGTGTGTGACATTAGATATATAACAATTTATGTATTCGAACTGCACATACTTAACTTGTACTGCAATAAAGCCCTTTTTCAAATTTTTATGACTGCAGTTCGTAATCAGCATATTTTATAGCCATCTGTTGGCAAAATGCATATATTGCAGCTCCAATTTTTCAGATGTTGTTACACATACCCTATATTGCCAAAAGTATTGGGTCACCTGGCCTTTCCTGCTATATGTGTTTTTTTTTCCTCCAAACTGTTACCACAAAGCTAAAGGCAATCAATTGTCCAGAAGTGTTTAGATGCACAAAGTGAGCTCCTTGAAGATCTGGTTTACATGCTTTGGAGAGGAAGATCTTAAATGGCCTGCTTTAGAGCTCTGATCTCATCCCTACTCAGCACCATTGGGATGAATGTGAATGCTGTCTGCACCCTAGGCCTCCTCACCTACATTAGTACCTGCCTTTCATAATACCCTTGTGACTGATGAACATAAGCACACTCCAAAATCTAGTGGAACATCTTCCCAGAAGAGTGGAGAGAATTATAAGAGCAAATTGGGACTAAATGTGGAATCCAATGCTCAAAATCACATACCAAACTTATGACCAGGTGACCCAATACTTTTGGAAATATAGTGTATATTTCAAAGTAAGGTGACAGTTGATGCTTTAAAGGGACACATTTATTGAGTGGAGGAAAAAATATATAATAAAAAAAAAATAAAAAAATCATACAAGCATTTTTCTGAACATGAGGTCATTTTAGAAAACAGCCAAACTAATAATTAAACAAACAAAACAAAGCTGTTAAACAACCACTGTAATACGAATGACACTTTGGGGCTTGAACTGCATATGTAAAATATTTATACAGTTCATACAATAGAACATTTCATTTCAAGGTCCTGCTTTGAATTATTGCACAAAAAGGATGATTGTTTTTCCTTCTTTTTACATGTATTGCTTGTAAGCTCTTGCTCTTCTTAGTTAAATCATTAGCAATCAATAATTTTTTTAACTACGATTTTAAGATATAAATATAAAATGAAGATCAGAATGTGCATGTATATTTTACATCTATACACATGCTAGGCTTTTTCATGGTTGCATAACTATTGCTGAACCAGTTTTTTTTACTCTAAATGGCTTGATATCAATAGATTTACACATAATAAATATGAATATATAGAGGCATAGATTTCGGCTTGCATCTGAATGTACAGGTCAAAATGACTGCATAAAATCTCATGTGATACATCTAAAATAATTCAATATGAAAAAGTGAACAAGTGCAAAACAAACCCTGTCTGCACTACGGTCAACATACTTCATCTGATCTATAAGACTGCATTACAAGGAACATAAAATAAATGTTAATACATGACTGAACTTAAATAAAATGACCTTAGATTGTAATGAATTTTAATTGGATTTAATCTGTTGCAGCGCCAAAGCCAGGCTTTACCGACACTCACTACAGCAATGCTTTACACTAATAGCAGTAACGAAGGTAAATAAAAACACAGTGCAAAATGCACAACATGAACGCTGCTCGATGTTTACAGCTATTCAGACTTTTATGCGGCCTTTCTACATGTAGATGTGCAAAAACGTTTAAATTCTTCATACTGTAATTCTCCATCATCTGTTATTTAAAAAAAAAAAAGAAAAAAAAAAAAGCTATTTGGCTTCAAGATTAATATTGTACACATCTGATGATTGTGAGCATAAATATAACCCAAGATAGTTTAATTGAAACCTAATAATAATTTTTAAAAAAAGAAAGAAACATAAATGCACTTATTGACATTCAGAATCAAATTTGTGAGACTGGAATATTTTGGAACTAAATAAGAGAAGAAAATCAACGTTTTCCATTAAGCAAATTAAGTCTGTGCTACTCTGTGTAAATGAGAAATATAGATCCAGGATAGATGGGAAATTTCCTATTGCAGTCCACAATGCAAACATTTACAATGGGATAAAACAAGACTATAAAACAATAAAAAAAAAAGGCATCAACAGCATGGTAAACTTTAAATACTGATCAAACGATCACTATAATAAAAGCATCAGTAAAATGAACTTCCTGGTTCAGTTTGTGTAACGGCATTCAGATAAGAATTGTAGTATCTGCTTACGACCATATTTATGCTCACAGGTCAACAATGTACCTCAGGCTTAAAACTAAATACTTGTGTCCAGCACATTTAGTTGTGGCAATATGTGTGTGTGTGTGTGTCTGTCCTAATACTCAGGTTTCCAGAACATTATTTGCTTATCTTCTCCTCCTGTAATGACCGTGCTACACTGCTCATTCATCCAAATGCGAGAAACAGGACCTGAAAACAAAGTTAGTTCAAGTTAACACACAGCCTCATACAGACACATATAGCCATATGCATATAAAAATACACACCCACACGCATACATACACATATATATATAGTTTACTCTCCAAAGCATGTAAACTAGATCTTCAAGGAGCTCACTTTGTGAACAGGGGCATCGCCATGAAGGAACAGGTTTGGGTTTTCTAGTTCAAGTGAATGCAATATTTTATTATAGAGCATTTAAACACGTCCTGTACAATTGAGTGCCTCCAGTTTTGTGGTAACTGTTTGGAAATGAACCACATATAGCAGGAAAGATCAGGTGACCCAATACTTTTGGCAATATAGTGCATCAATGAAATGCTACAATACATTATCATTTTAAAACCCACAAGCATGCGGATGCGTTCAGATGTATGTTTACAGTGGAACCTTAAAACTCGTGACCTTGACACACAAAATGTTTGATTAAACTATATTATTATTGTATTATTCATTTCAAATAAAATATTTATGACAAGTAATTCACAATTTGTGTTAAGTTTACAGTACATGTACAATTCCGCTTGAAAAAGGAACCATCAAAAGGAGAGTTAAAAGCGAGGGGGTCATAGAACGTATTAACATTGTGAACAACATTTAAATGTTTTAAAACAATTAAAAAATGAAATGCCTGCTGGTTAAATAATAGTTAAAATAATATTTTATACAAATAAAATAGCATAAATCAAATTAATGTAATACACTTATATTGATTAATTGAGTAATCAATTAAATGGAAAAGATTTAAATAGTTTACATTTGTTAGACCACATTTGCTTAATACAGATGTGTGTTTTACATTAAATATTAAATTTTTTAAAAGATATGTTCTACTTATTTTAGCATACTTTAATACATTTCTTAAGAAAGATTCTTGAAGCTGGACATAAAACACAAAAAGAATCCATTTAGCTAGCATTAGCCACTTCTAGGTTATGTGCAAATCATCATGCATGAGCAAAACAAATCTTATTTACGGCACGAGGTGAGTATCCAAAGTGACACTACATTTTATTATGTAGTTTATATGCCTGGCATTGTTGTGTATGGTTTCATGTTTAATAATAATAATAAATAAATAAAAATTATTGAAAAAAAAACCAACAACAACAATGCACTCAAAGTGCGAGGCAGAGACTAAACTTGCGGTCCACCACATAATACGCTCCTAAAGGGATTGTAACTGTTCCGCACGTGAAAAGGATTGCATTCAGTATACGTGTGTACCAATCTGAAAGCCCTGTATAATATTTCGGTACAAATACGTGTTTTTTACAAAATAATAATATCTATTATATATGAATATATAATTATTCAGATTTTGATCATTTTTATTGCGTGTGTGCGCGTACCAGAGTGAGCAGGGATTCTATGTGTGATCTTGCTAGTAAGAAGATTCCAAATGAGCAGGTCTCCTGACTGGCCTCCAGACAACACATTGCTGCCATCCCAACAAAAACACCTACAGACAGACAGACACACAGAGAGAGAGAGAGAAACAGGTGTGATTATGCATTTTAATAATTTACACATTATGAATCTACCATTTCTAAACTGAACTGTGCCAAGTGCTTATGTAGCATGTTTAATGATCGGGTTTGCAAAATAAATCACAAGATTGACCTGTAACTTTATAATTGCATGTACTGTGCTGCTGCCACATAATCGGCTGATAAAGATAAATTTATGAATGAAGTGAATAAATGTGTAAAAAGGAGCGTCACCTCTGTTCTTCCTCTGCAAGAACTGTAGAGAGTAGTGTGCCTGTCTGTACGTCAGTAACCTTCAAGTACAAATCCTCACCCACACTCAGGATGTTTCGACTGTCTAAATAATACACACACAATTAAAAAATATATACATATTTTAAACTCTCAGCATTAGTATGCAAGAGTATATATATAAACATATCCATGCATAGGATGCTCTCAGCACACAAACTACACACACCAGGACTGAAGGCCACTTGGTAGATCTTTCCAGAATGACAAGTTAGCTGATGCAGCAGCGAAAAGCTGGCGAGATCCCAAACACTTAGAGTGCCCTCTTTTGTGCCAGATGCCAAAAGTGTGCCTGCAGGGCTTAGTGCTATTGTGTTCACCTGTACAAATAGATAAAGACATCTCATAATGTATATGGATCCTATTTAATATGTTGTTTTACAGTATGGAAGTGGAGTGTGATATATTTTAAATAGTTACACCTTCAACATTAAGCTACAGTAGAGGTTTGTAGACACCTGACCCTAAGACCTTTGTACATATAGTGAATGTTGACTATAAAACTGTACATGCTTGTATATTATTATACCCCTTCTACCACCTCCAAAGACAATCTATACAATTGCGTCATCCCAAAAAACTATTTGAGGAAAAACCACACATGGCTCTTCAAGTTACCTGTCCCAATACTTTTGCCCATAAAGTGTAATTTATTTTTAGCCTAACCATGCAGATAGAACTAAAAGGTGAGACAATTTCATCTTACAGCATTAGTCTCTGACGAAATGCTTAAGACGTACCCCGGCCTCATGCTCCAACTCAGCCAGCAGCAAAAACGGTGTCCTCTGATTATTAGAAATATCTGCAGCGACACACTTCCACACCTGCAAACAGGAATGAGATACAAGAGAACACACAAGAGAAAATGAAACAAGACTATAAACAGTGTTGGGCAGTAACGTGTTACTGTAACAAAGTTACTTTTGACAGTAACTAATACTGTAACGCATTACTTTTAAAAATAAAGTAACTCCGTTACCGTATGGTGCGTTACCTGTTACTTTTTTAAATAAATTTAATCCGGCTGAAGTGTATACTACAGTCTAACCTGTTTACAGCAGTGAAGCATTGTAGGATTGGTGGATGAACCACTGTAAACTTGAAGAAGACGCATCGTGGGTGTGTCTCCGGTTATTAAGGTCTGTGCAGCAGTAATGGCGAGTCAAGGCGAGAGCAAGACGAGTTTCTCAAAGTGGAAATACGCTCATTATTTCACTTTAGTTGAGTATAAAGACAAAAACTTCAGTCAAATGTAAGCTGTGTCTTTCTGGTTAGAAGCTCGTGTCTACTGCGATAGCAGCACCTCCAGAAACTCCATGCCTCAACGGAGCTAGAAGCTAACCTGGTGTTCTGTTGTACATTGTTGATAGTTTTCATACTTAAGCTGTGAAAGGAACATTTTTAAGAAACTCAACACAACATCTTTTATGATGCAGAATCTACTTTAGTTTTTGATTGTGAATATATTATTCAGTTAGTTTTGTTATTTATTTCAGAAATCCTTGTGATATATTCAGTTTGTGCTGGTCTGACTTAAATAAAATAGTGTTTAAAAATGACTTTGTGTTTAAGTCAGTTTTGTGTTTGTATAGATCATAACGCATAAAAGGGCATTAATGGGAACATTAAAGAACGTTCTTTAAAAAAGTTACTTTTAACAGTAATGCATTACTTTTTAGTGAAAGTAATCAACAAAGTAACTAACTTTTTGAATGAAGTAACGAGAAACTGTAACTAGTTACTATTTTTTAGTAACTAGCACAACACTGACTATAAATATGGAATAGTGCACCTAAACAGTGCTGCTTTCTGCTTTCTTCATATGTTCATTCATATCAAATACATCTGAATGGATTCTTTTAGTATTTTCAAGAATAACACAGTTAACAGTAGGGGTTGGACATGTTTGGCTATATATACACGGTAGTGAGTTATTTCTGTAAAAAATGCCATGTTTGTTTTTTTGTTTTTTTTACCCATTTGTATTTAAAATCTTTGCATACAGATGTGTTTTAACAGATCCATCCATGTAACCAAAGAGACTTGAGAACATTAGTATTTAAAGTGGTAGCTCGGTGGTTGGACTTTGGATGTTGGATTTCTGATTGGATTGAGCTCAAACCCCAGTACCACCAAGTGGCCATTACTGTGTTTTTGAGCAAAGCTCTTAACCACTACCACAGTTGTATTAAAATATTTATATAAAATAAAATATATATAAAAATAATAATAATGAAAAAATTAATTACAATTGTAAGTCGCTCTGAAGGTGGGCATCCGTCAACATGCCATAAATGCAAATGTTAATATTAGTCACCACCTCAACATGCCTATTACATTATTCAGTTTTAAACATTCACAACAATTACCTGGGCAAGTAAAATCTTGCCAAAAAATTTAAATAGGTAGCTAAAATAATGTTTACAATATACAGTATCCCTTCATATTCACAGGGTATCAAGAATGCAGACATCTGCAAATGGGGAAAAACCAAATGTCCCTAGGACCCATTTTTATCACACAAAAACAGGAAAACCATACATTGTACTACAACTATGCGGATCACGAATCAGAAATTTTAGACTGATTGGCCAGGCAGAGGGAACGAGCTGAAAAGGATGTGCTGCAAGTTAGAGCAATAAAGGATGGAGATGAAAATGTGTTGACTAGTGGGGAAAGTGTGTTGAGAAGATGGAGGGAGTATTTTGAGCAGCTGATGAATGAGAAAAATGAGAGAAAGAGAAGGTTGAATGATGTGGAGATGGTAAAGCAGGAAGTGGATAGGATTAGTAGGGAGGAAGTGAGAGCAGAGATTAAGAGGATGAAGAGTGGAAAGTTGGTTGGACCAAATGACATACCGGTAGAAGCGTGGAGATGTTAAAGAGAGATGGCAGGGGTATTTTTAACAAGATTGTTTAACAGGATTTTGGACGGTGAGAGGATGCCTGAGGAATGGAGAAGAAGTGTGCTGGTACCGATCTTTAAGTATAAAGAAGATGTGCAAACCTGAAGTAACTACAGGGGAATAAAGTTAATCAGTCACACCATGAAGTTATGGAAAAGAGCAGTGGAAGCCAGGCTGAGAGAAGAAGTGACCATCTGTGAGCAACAGTATGAGAAGAGAAGGTCAGAAGGAGCTGCATTGTGTGTTTGTGGATTTAGAGAAAGCGTATGACAGGGTGCCGAGAGAGGAGTTGTGGTATTGTACGAGGAAGTCAGGTGTGTCAGAGAAGTATGTGAGGGTGGTGCAGGACATGTATGAGGACAGTGTGACAACAGTGAAGTGTGCAGTAGGAACGACAGACTGGTTCATGGTGGAGGTTGGACTGCATGAAGGATCGGTTTTGAGCCCTTTCCTGTTTGCAGTGGTGATGGACTGGTTGACGGACGAGGTCAGACAGGTGTGTCAATGGACTATGATGTTTGCGGATGATATTGTGATTTGTGGTGAGAGTAGGGAGCAGGTTGAGAAGAGCCTGGAGAGGTGGAGGTACATGCTGGAGAGAAGGGAAATGAAAGTCAGTAAGAGTAAAAGAGTACAAGTGTTCGAATGAGAGGGAGGGCAGTGGAGTGATGCGGTTGCAGGGAGAAGTAGTGGTGAAGGTGGAGGAGTTCAGGTACCTGAGGGTCAACAGCGCAAAGTAAAGAAGAGTGTGTTAGAGAAGTTAAGAAAAGAGAGCAGACAGGGGGGAGTGGTTGGAGAAGAGTGGCAGGAGTGATTTGTGATAGAAGAGTATCTGCAAGAGTGAAAGTGAAAGTTTATAGGACTGTGGTGAGACCTGCGATGTTGTATGATTTAGAGACAGTGGCATTGAGTAAAAGACAGGAGGTGGAGCTGGAGGTAGCAGAGCTGAAGATGTTGAGGTTTTCGTTGAGAGTGACGAGGATGGACAGGATTAGAAATTAGTTCATTAGAGGGACAGCACATGTTGGACGTTTTGGTGACAAGGTGAGGGAGACGAGATTGAGATGGTTTGGACATGTGCAGAAGAGGGACATGGGGTATATCGGTAGGAGAATGCTGAGGATGGAGCCACCAGAAGGGAGGAAAAGAGGAAGACCAAGGAGGAGGTTTATGGATGTGGTAAGGGAAGATATGCAGGTAGTTGGGTTGAACGAGGCAGATGTAGAGGACAGAAGGGATATGGAGACGGATGATCCGCTGTGGTGACCCCTAATGGGAGCAGCCGAAAGAAGAAGAACTAAAATATGTTTTTAGAAAGCATAAACAATAAAATCTGCATCTATTAAATGTGTGAATGTAAAGCGACAAATGTGGTGTTATTTTGCATTTGTTAAATCTTATTGTCTTGAGCAACAAAAAATAAACAGCCCCTAAGAATGATGAGTGCCTGTCCTAAGCACTGGAGTTACTTATCTGCCCATCCATGCTGTATAAATTATTTGGAAAAGCAGGCTGGGGTATATGCATAAACATGTCTATAAAAATATATTTGATGCAGCTTGTGTGGTTTTAACAGTACAATGATTACACTTGGGTGACCTCAGGCCTCTCACCTTTACAGTGGAGTCCCATGATGCAGTATAGAGCTGGCCTTCTCTCCAGCAAACCTGGCTCACAGCATCATCGTGCCCCATGAGTGTGTCCTGCCTTCTGCCGTACGCTATTGAATAAAAGTACCTAGTGCCAGAGAACGTTAAGAAAAAATGAGAAAGGGGATTTAAGAGTGTGTAAGAGATGAATGTTAAAAAATGTGAATAAAAAAAAATAATAATAATAATTGGGTAGGCTTGACCATTAAGATGGAAATAAGAAAATTTATTTTTTGTGGAGGATACTTACACATTATTGTCCCACGAAGAACAAATCACAGTTTTATCTTCAGGCAGTATCACACAAGAGGACAAAGACTAAATGACAAAGGAATAAATATATAATAATTAATAATAATTTTAAATTTAAATAACATAGTTCAGCATTCTTGACAATGTTCTCAAAACCCTGCTAGCATGAAAACCAGAAAAAAAAGTATAATTGCAAAATAGAAATACTACAAGTAAAAAACAAACAGCAACAAAAAAAATAGGAATGAAGTTAACAGGGGGAAAAAAAAACCCTGAAAAACCTGAAATCCTCATAATTATGCACCACAAACCAATGAATTATTGTAGAATATAAAAAAATGCAATGGTGGTAAAAATGAAATAATTTGCTCTGAATTGTTACATATGAATAATAATATATTACATACTCCAATAAAAAAAAAGCATGATACCAGTGTAACTGAGAGTTCGAGTTTTATTACCATGTTGGAAAAAGAAACACTCCTTTGCAGTGCATTGCTTTCTTTAGAAAACATCTTTAAGGTAGAGTCTGTAATATAAGAATAAAAAAAAATTAACTGTTACTTTATGTAACACAGTAAACAACAGTTAGTGTTGTATTGCACTGATAATAATTTACCCTGAGATGTTGTGAAAACAGACGCCCCGTTTAAAGTCACTGCGATTCCTGTCACTGGCCTTAAAGAAACAAGTTGACACTGACTTCAACACAACACATACACAAACAGAGATTAAGGAGAGAAAAAAAAAACCATACATAAAACATACTCTTTGTGTATCTTGTGACTGGACTGTAATGTGAGTTTGTTCATGTTGCTCCAGGCAAGCGTTTTACTTTCCTCGGTTAGATCCTCAAACGATTCCATACTGGGAGAACCTGAATAAAGAACTGTACATGAATACACACTTGATTGAACTTAACCTCAGGGACTTTACATAACCTGTGAAATGTGTGTTCATTAGGAGTTCAGCATCGAAACCTTGTGAGAGGTCATCAGGTGACGTGCTGAGGCTCGGCCCTGCTGAGACGTTGTGGAATCTGGGTGTGATGCGTTGAGGGTGAGGTTTGGTAAAAAGTTGCCGTGGAGTCTGGCCAAACTCCAGAATCTGGGTTAGCATCGCTATCTTCTGATCTGGGTCCTCGATGCTACACAAACGCAAGCGAACGAAGATTGTGTGCATTTAAAAATCTTATACAGTTATAAATATCCTCAATGAGCCACAAACAATATTAACAAAGTGGAATTAATGACAATGAATGACCTTTCGCAGTCGATGCCACCCTCATATGTTAAAGGATGAAAAACTAGAAAGAAGGCAAAAAAATTTATAAATACACAATACAAATATATAATAATATTTGTGTGTGTGTGTGTATATATATATATATATATATATATGTAATAAATGTTCCATACTAATTTACAATTATTTACATTATTTTATATATTGCCTGCTTTCAGCCCACCAACCTTTTTGTCATTGTGTGACTTTTTCAACCTACCACTAGTGTATCATATCCTGGCTATCGTGCACTAAAGACGTAGGCTAGGCAAGATGAGCAGGGCAGAAGGCAACAAGAAGTATGGGGCTGACGTGAATGAGACAGAGGGAGTCAGTGATGTAAACATGACTGAGAACAGACACATTCCTGATCACCTGATAATCATCATCTTTTCTCTGCTTGTGTTCTATATGGTGGTTGTTCAGAATGAATACATTCATTAGATACCACAATTTTTTTTTATTTTTTATTAATATATTAATATGAAATGAGGTCCAGTTACCAATGCGACACTAAAACAGGTAGTAATAATGGCTACTTTTTTACTTAAGTCAGTACTTCAACTTTCACCAGAGTTTTTTTAAAACATGAATATCTGTACTTCAACTCGTGTGTACTTTTGCCATCTTTGTCAGCAAGTACAATCCATAAATATATATTTATATTTATGTGTGTGTGTGTGTGTGTGTGTGTGTGTATATATACCATTGTGGGCTGCAACAGCTTCACTCCCTCTCTGTTTGTAACCGAATATCAAATTGATCCATTCATGCAAATGCTCGGACACATACTGACTCTCCAGTGCAGAGCTCATCTTCTGCAGGAAGTCTTCCATATCTACACACAGGGAAGTAGTGGAGGAAGTCAAACAATTAATGAACATTGTTACTGCGTTTGTTAGAGTATGGTGGAGTCGCCCAAGATGTGCAAACTCCTATTAATAAGGAAGCACAGTTTTTCACAGGATTCAAGAGAAAATGTAAAGAAATAACTAACAAGTCTGTATACAAACCATTATATGATTACACGCTAGTTACACATGTAATTCTATATTTACACTTTATACAAAAATCCTCTCTTGTTTTTCCATTCACACATCTTGATCTGCCACAAGAAATATGATCAGCTCGATCCATCATATTTTCCAATGCCTTTAGTGGAGTCGGTAAGAGAGGTTTCCATGTCATAGATACAAATACCTTCTGCATTTATTATGATTTTGACCTACCTGAGGCCCAGGGAGGAAGCTCCACGTCTCCTACTCGCCCACCACCCTGCCGCCGACCCAGATTTAAACCCAGCATGTTCTTCAAAAAACTGCAGTCTGTTCCATAGAACTCAGGAATTAACTGAACACACACATACACACACACACAAAGAGACAGACAGATGTTGCTGAATGTAAAAATGTCTAGTCTAGTTTCCAAGTGTTTGCTAACGTCTGGGCCTCTCACCTCTTTAAAGTCAGTTCCTCCTTCTAAGCAGTTCTTCCAGGTGTCTGCAATACTATACACAGGCAACCATTTTGGATCAATGAACAGAAACAAAATTTTAATTATGCAACAAAAAAGTGGTGAAATAATAGTATAATGGTGGCACCTGTTGAACATTCGGTCTGCATGGTCATAACGGCCGTTCTGCAAACACAGCATGTGCTCTGGAGCTTCAGAGAAGAAGCAAATATCACAAAGTAGACAAAGGAGAGAGAGAGAGAGAGAGAGAGAGAGAGAGAGAGAGAGAGAGAGAGAGGATTTAGACTACCCAAGAACCAAAGCCTTCATCTGGTGTGAATCAGCAGTGTGTGAGAAGAATGAAGCCTGTGGTGTGAGACTCACCCACTCTAACAAGGTAGAAGAGAACGTATCCAGGAGAGGAGTAGTGACTACCATACATGAAACGAGGTTCAGGCATGTCCTTATAACGCTCCTGTATCAGACATTAAAACACACACACAAGCATACACACATTATTCCTGGAATAGCAGCATAAAATGTAACTTATTTCACCACTTATATTTTAATAATAAAGCATACAATAGACTAGATTTTTCCTCCATAACCACATGGTTCCGTTCAGTGATAATACAATCTATTTAATACAATCATGAACATTTATTTACTAGAAGGTTGGTCATGATTTTGGCCTTGTAACATCCTGGAGAGAGAGTCTGTTCTAGGGAAGTTGTATTTCATCAAGGACTGAAAAGTAATATTGTTAATATTATTCTTTAATCTGACCACACATCTCTCCAATAGATCACTGTTGAGCACAAAAAGCACCAAAGCAATGCTATGTGAGCAAATAGCAAGAAGACTGCTCGTTACATAATATTGATCTTATTCTCATTTTTTGCATGAACGCAAAACTTTTTTTTTTTTCATTTTCTGCCCCTATGACATTCCTTAATCAAGCATGACGACAAACATCTACTGTATAAGGGCCCTAGTACAACATATTCCCTAAAATATGCATGTAGATCTATAGACCGCCCTTTCAGTTGTGTGCATGAATAATAATAATAATAATAATAATAATAATAATAATAATTAAAAAAAAGAATACAAAACATAGTGGCCAGTCAAGTTTTGAATGTCTAAAAATCCATCATTCACTGATTCAAGTCTGGCACTGTTTGCAATAAAAAAATAAAAATAAAAAAAGTCAATCAGTTAATGGGTAATCAGCAAGATTTATTTAATTTTGTCACAAACAAACACTAGTAAAACACTTGCCAAAGCAACATGGAGCTTTGTGCTTGTTCAGCCAAAATGGCATTAGTAAAGCCAGGCACAGATATAGAGTGAGAGTTTTCCAATTCATCTATCCAAACTCATGCAAACCACATCTTTATAGAGCTCACTTTGTGTCAAGTTCAAGTGAAGGGAAATTATTATTAAATTAACATTATGCTAAAGGTTTGAGGAAGTTAGGTGTCCCGATACTTCGGTCCATATAGTGTATATGTCTTATTGTTCCCTTTAGGCCAGACAAATAATTACTAAAGATATCAGAGCATCTGATGGACAGATCACCCAAGTGGAGAATACAGTTCATATAGTAGCAAAGGAAATGTTCAGCTTTGAGTGCTCAATCTCTAAAGCTCTGTGGTTTGAGTCAGATTTTGTATTACAGCATTTAACATGCTGTATAAAGGCAGGCTTTAACACTAATCTCCCTCTATTGATTCAGAAGTGGCAGAGAGAAGTTTATTATTTAATCAGGACTTTTTAGGATGCCTAAAATATTCACTATCTGGATTAAGTTTTCACGCCTGGGTGTAGGAGCCATAATTAAATCCCTGCTATTAAACTTCAGGAGTTGGATGTTATGTCCTTACCAGAAGCCTTTCCAATCTCTCTCTGTTTAAGGCTCCCACGGGTTTACTGAGGTCCCGGAAAGTGGAGGAGTTCAGCAGATCTAACAGAAACAAGCACACACCAAGACAAAGACCAGTTTTAAAGTACATATACATGTTATATAATACATTTCAATATTAAGTTGCTTTTATGGTTGAATTTAGCATTTATAAATAAACAGCATTTGCTTTGAGAGTATAAAATACACTATATGGACAAAAGTATTAGTACACCCGACTTTTCTAACTGAAGCCAATCAACTGTATAAGATGTCTTATAGCATTAAATCCTCCCTGCACTTGAAATAGGAGACCCAAACTTTTGTGGCATTTTAGCAGATGCCCTTATCCAGAGCGACTTACAACTAAGCAGTTGAGAATTAGGGGCCTTGCTCAAGGGCTCAGCAGTAGCAGCTTGATGGTGGTGGGATTTGAACCCAAGATCTTCGGATCCAGAATCCAATGCCTTAACTACTAAGCTACAACCTTCCCCAATCCTGTTCCATCATAACAATGGCCCTTTGCACAAAGCACATGCTTTGCTGCATGAAAATATGATTTCATCGGTTGGGTTGGAAGATCTCCTGCTATAGAGCTCTGAACTCAATACAGTACATATACAACTAAGAGGAAACTGTAAAGAAGCTGCTTAGCGAGACATTTTATATATCCAGTTAATGCAATTCAGTTTCGATATCTGTGTAGTATTTTCACGAAAAAAAAAAAACATTATAGTTGTATATGTAGTGCCCTAATAAGCCAACCAGAGGTGACCGGGGCATGGAAAACTTCCTGAGATGACTAGAGAGGGGGAAAAAAACATAGCGGAACCAGATACAAAAGAAGCCCGTCCTCTTCTGGGTGACACACTGATAGCGGGATTACAGTTGCATTCCATGTAGTCAAACAGTGCTGAATGTGTTAAAACAATGACCAAATTGCAAATACGACCCCTGGGATGAACAAAGGATAGACACTATGAATACAGTGGCAGTTCGTAAAGTGTCAACAGTAAACAATGTACAATAAAAACTAAAGCAAGGCTGTAAGTTGGAAATAGGATGCTGTTATGGAACTGTAATAACAGAGTAATAATAAAAGAAATGCAAAAGTTAGTCCAATGTGTGTTCTGTTGCAGCTATTCTTAACCATGCTCTCTCTGTCTGTGTGTGTGTGTGTGTGTGTGTGTGTGTGTGTGTGTGTGTGTGTGTGTGTGTGTGTGTGTGTTGTGTGTGTGTGTGAGACAAGGCTGACCCAGTTGTGGGCTAGTGTAGTCACTGAGGACCCAAGGAAACACAGGATACTGGGAGAGGTCATTAACGCTGCGGTCTGCCAGATTGTTGAGGTGCAGCAGGTACTGATAGTTGGAGATGTGGCCTCTCTGCCACTGCAGCATGTAACTCTCTGCTGTGTGCTCCGCTATGTGGTTCTCTGTTTCAAACACACCAAACAATATTCATAATATAAGCTACTAATACAAGAACTTTATGACCCTTCAAAAATTTACATTTATACAAATGTTTATACTGACATTCTGAAAAACACTGGGTGAATAGGTGTGAGTATGTGTGTGTGTGTGTGTGTGTGTGTGTGTGTGCGCGCGTGTGTACAACCTAGGAAAGTGCCGATGTAGTAATAAAGTTCATCCCTGTCTTCAGTATTGTAGAACTTTATATAGATATCTGAACACAGATCATTTTCTGTACAAAACACTTCCAGCCCCTAAAAACACAAAACACACACACACAAACACCATATAAAAAGAGGATATGTAGAGACCTACATGGTCACACAGCTACACTAATTACCCATGCATACAGTCAAACACACACTTACCACCGGTCTCAGGCCATGTCTCCTTTTGTAGATGCGCCGGACACTGTGGAGCCCAATGTGCACCACTGATTCCTACACACACACACACACACACACACACACACACACATATTAGCAGTCTATTAAAATTAGAAACCAAATAACAGCTCACTAATACTGCACTGGAGACTCACAGGGTAACTATTAAGGGGCTGAAAGTAGAGGTTGTGGTCTGTGATGCAGACGTGGCCAGGGTTAGTCACCAGGGGGGTCACCATCTCAGCCTTACACTCCATATGTGGCCGTTCTGACACACTTTGAAAGCTACACACACACACACACACACACACACACACACACACACACACACACACACACACACACACACACACACACACACACACACACACACACACACACACACACACGTAATTATACAATACCAGCCAGCCTACAATGCTGTATAATTACATATTACTAATTAAAGTATGATGTATTACTCTGTATGAATGTACATGCATTAGAAATGCTGAGCCGTAATTTTAATCAATATTTATCAATTAATATTAATCTTGTATGTGGTTGCAAGCAGTCATCTTAAAGTCCAACAGTGGTCCTCAATCAAACATGAGGCTATAGTTACACTAATCCGGATAAATGTGAATAAAGGCGCTTTCGTCTAAAAACTTCAGTTTTCAATCTTTTCCACAAAAGATGCTCATGCACCTAGAAACTTCTAAAATGCTTACGTCCCTGTACTGAGCTTGCGAAAATCATAAGAATCGTGTTTTGTGATTTTCGAAAGCCTCCTTTTTAGTCCACACAAAGCAAAAATAGGCATTTTCAAATGTATCCACTTTGGGGAGCGTTTTCAAAAAGCTCCATTTTCGCTGACTGACCACGCTGTCTAATTGCAGACGGAAGGCCAAAACAGTGAGAAAATTATATGTTTTCTAACAAAATTGTATTAGTGTAGTCGATGCTATTTTGTGTGTTGTGATTCTGGAGGAACGTTGTCTCATTTCACTGTGTACTGCGTCAGCTATATATATAGTTGAAATGACAATAAAAGCTTCTTGACTTGACCATAAGACTTAAGATTGGTGGGATTTGGGTTGGACAGATGACATTAATCTCTCTGCTGTCAATTACAGCAACACCAGTTAACTTAAGCATATGCAATCTCACATTTGTGGGCAAAGGGAGATAGCGCTGTCCTCCTAGTCACCATGTGGTACAACATGAGCTGCAGTTTAAAGAGAACGTAGCTGAATAGCTTCATGTTTCAGAGAACACGTGTTATGCTTCACCTTCCCAGTTGGTAAGTGAGAGTTGGCAAATGGCTGGGAAACGTCACAACCAAATTAGAGACAAAATACTGATTTCTGTTCTTGTTGTTATATATATATATATATATATATATATATATATAACAACAAGAACAGAAATCAGTATTTTGTCTCTAATTTGGTTGTGACATTTCCCAGCCATTTGCCATATAATATATATATATATATATATATATATATATATATATATATATATATATATATATATATATGAAAAGTAGGAATTTCATTAGTCTGTATAAATCTAACTCTAAAATTAGAAGAGGTCCGAAGTGTGGTGCAAATATATGACTGACCTGTTCTTATCAAAAGATGTTCTCGCCAACCTTGATTGCAAATTTGCAGCAATCTAATAAAAAGAAACATATACGCATTATTGTTATTGTCATTTAAAAAAAAATTGCTGCTTCTCAAGTAGTTCAAGCCAGTGAATGGACAGATGCAAGTTTGAGTGTAATAGTACAAACCATAGCAGTCTGGTCCCCCAGCTTGTCCAGAAAGGATGCTCGATGTAACTGCAAAAAAATAAAACGAATTGATAAAGCAAACATAGTCAAGCAAACTAAATCAAGCTGCAGAAACTGTAATACAAACCTGCAGCAACGTCTGGACAATGTCTTCTGTTTTACTGGGCATCTCCAGCTGGAATATGACACTTCTTTCTCCCTAATAAGCAGGTTGAAAACATTGATAACACATCATAAAGATAGAAAACCACTCTAACTATAAATTGATACAATACTGTCAGGGTCAAAATAGAAATGGAGGACAAATGTATAATGTATCAGAGGTGCCTAAACTGATAAGAACATTGTAGTGAGCACAGATATTTGCGAGAAGAGAATTTTGTGCACCAAGCAACGTTATGAAAACATTAAAAAGTTTCCTACTAAATAATTATAAGCAGCTCCTTTGTTTTTAATTTTATTTTTTTACATAACAAAGGTGTCTATAGTTATATCGGTTTTATTTCTACTGTTACAGGAAGCCAAGGCTTGGGAGGTTTCACCTAGATAAGTTTTCAGATAAAGTAAAAGTAACAACAAGAGGGAAATACTTGTCTTTCACATCCTGTGCCCTGTCCCCCTCCCTTTGCTACTCCACAAAGCTGTATTTGGGTTTCATTAATTGCTTTTTTATTTTTTGTTGTATTTTCTTTTTCCACTATAAAGGCGTAGAAAGCAATAAGCAGGGTTTTGAAAAATAAACACAGTACAACTGAACAATAGATTTCTATCGTCTTTGCAATACAAGGAAATAGAGAAGTATAAATCCAGCAGACACGACCATAGGTGCTTACCCTTTCATATTTGTAGGGAGCAACAGCATTCTTCTCTTTAATAAAAAAAACCTAATGAAGCAAAAACACATGGTGAAAATGCAGAAACGGGCAGCTGGTACACACTGACTTTCTGTATGTACAGTATGTTCTGTATGTACTAAAGCACACACTGACCTGCTTGGTTTCCATAAGCACAGATGCTGGCTTGGTTCTGCAGCAAAATAAGGAAATGAAAGAACGAAAGAAACAAACAGGCAAAAAAAAAAAAAAAAAACATTTTAACTGTGCTTCACTTCTATTTTACTGCAAAGTGCATTTTAAGCATGAAATTAAAAGCTTATGAGGTTTTCCATCTTTACTGACGAAAAAAAAAAGCTCACTCTTTAAAAGGGTTTGACACATTTTCTTGCACTGCTTCTATTCGCTTGCAGTCTTTCAGTGGGACCTGGAGGAGGATAAATAAACTTAATTAGCCAGCATCTTTAACTCCAGACTTCATGGTTAAACTCGTAGTGTGGGTTTGAATAGGAATTTACCTTTAAAATAGGCACTGAAGTCTCATCCGGCTCAAAAATGACTGATTTGGAACAGATTTTCAAGGAGCCTCGAATATTACTGCAAAGCAAACCAGCAAACAAACAAAAAAGATGCATGGATTAAAAAATGGTTTCGTTTGAGTGACACTCTGGCACCAGAAGTGGGTGTGGCCTAAACTGCATCTCTTCGTCAATAATAAGCCTCAGAGCGATCTGTTATAATCAACAGTCAAAAGTCACAAATGCTATTTAGACAGATTAGCAGTAGTCCTAGAGTTCAGGAAAGGTATTTGAAAAACTGGTCCATTGTGTTCCTCCTGTTTCCCAGCTGTCTGTATCCCAATTCATCCACTCATCACTTTCAGGACTCTTTTAGACTTAGGACTCAACATTTATCGCAAAGAGGTATGAATTGGTATCACAGGTGTGAGTGTGTAAATAAAGTGTCTAGTGAAGTGCATCGGGTGTGCGGTTTTTTGTTAAATTTTGGCTGATGGACAACGTTTTGAAACAGAAAAAATGATTGCTCAGCCTAGTCAACAGTAGTTTATCATTACAAAGTTAAGGTAATCTTCACCTGTGATAGACGCTTAAGGAAAACAAACATTTTTATTTACTTAATAATCCTGCTTGGGGCTTTTGGCAAAAAGACTATGCTGGGAAAAGAGCCAACAAACAACGCAGTAAAACCAGTCAGCCTGCTGGAAAAAAATCCTTGCTTGCTAAAGTGTTTTTTACTCCTCATGCAGTCATAGCAAACGCTGCGCAGTAAAGTGTGCATAAAAAAGTAAAATGCTCCTGCTCAATCATATCATCAAAAGAAAGAAAAGGATATCTGAAAGGACAAAACTTTCAAATGCTTTAAGGCAACAAAACAAAACTTATGGCTTAATGTGTCTCTTGTCATGTCAAGACTTGACAACTGCAACTCTCTGCTGGCAGGTTTTCCCCTGAATGCTATTCGTCCACTGCAAATGATCCAAAACTCAGCTGCATGACTTGTGTTCAATCTGCCCAAGTTCTCCCACACCACCCCACTGCTGCGCTCCCTTCACTGGCTTCCAGTAGCTGCACGTATCAGATTCAAAACACTGATGCTTGTCTACAAGGCCAAAAATGGACCAGCACGATCTTACCTCAGTGACCTCATCACATCTCGCACTGCACCACGCTGTCAGATCCTCCAGCACTGCTCGACTGGTACCACCTTCTCTCAGAATGAGAGGTAAGTACACTTCAAGGCTCTTCTCTGTTCTGGCACCAGAGGTGTTCTGAGGTGGTGGAATGAACTTCCCCTAGATGTCCATACAGTAGAGTCCCTGACTATCTTCAAGCGACGACTAAAGACCTACCTCTTCCTGAAATACCCAAATGAGCACTTCCAAGCTTGTAGAACTCAAGGGTTATATTTATATTAAGTTTGTAATCTTGCGTACCAGTGTAGATTTATTCATTACTAGAGACTCAAAAGCACTTTTGTGCGTCGCTCTGGATAAGGGCGTCTGCTAAATGCCGCAAATGTAAATGTAATGAGTAACTGTTTTCCCACAGAACTAAGAAAGAACAGTGAACTGATAAAACTAGTGAACGAGATGAAATACCATGTTTTTATACCAGATTTGAAAATTTGGGACATTGTGGTGCATGATGTTAGAAAAGTGAAGAAAAGAGTACAGGAAGGGTGAAGAGGGTGGAGAAGAGTGATAGCAGGAGTGATTTGTGATAGAAGGGTATCTGTAAGAGTGAAAGTTTATAGAACTGTGGTGAGAGCTGAGATGTTGTATGGTTTAGAGACAGTGGCATTGAGTAAAAGACAGGAGGTGGAGCTGGAGGTAGCAGAACTGAAGATGTTGAGGTTTTTGCTGGGAGTGATGAGGATGGACAGGATTAGAAATGAGTTTATTAGAGGGACAGCGCATGTAGGACGTTTTGGAGACAAGGTGAGGGAGGCGAGATTGAGATGGTTTGGACATGTGCAGAGGAGGGACATGGGGTGTATCTGTAGGAGAAGGCTGAGGATGGAGCCAACAGGAAGAAGGAAAGGAGGAAGGCTAAGAAGGTGGTTTATGGATGTGGTGAAAGAAGACATACAGGTAGTTGGGTTGAAAGATGCATATGAAGAGGACAGGGGGGTGTGGAGACGGATGATCCACTGTGGAGACCCCTATTGGGAGCAGCCGAAACAAGATGATGCTCAGCATAGGAAATATTACAACTGTTTTTTTTTTTTGTTTTTTTTTTTATCTTATTAGATATTAAAATAACCAATTAACAGCAACTGATTTTAGACAATCAGTTCTCAAGTCTCAATGGGGTTTTCAGACTTTAAAATGCAATAATGTGATTAAGATACAGTGGAATCGAAAGATTTAGAGACCACAAGTTGAAATGCTTTTATTTTATATTCGTTTCTAATTTAATACGACTTACACTCGTGTGAAAACCACTTTAGGATTAGTACAGAATCATGTACCTTCAATATCAAAACATACTCCAAGTTTCCTTTCTTTGGTTTATCATCAATAAAACTGTCCAAGTGTTTATTTCCAAGATTTATTGAACAGAACATCGTTCTCGTGTTTTCAATGTGGTCTCAGACTTTGGGAATCCAGTGTATACTAGTTAAATATTTTAGTTTGGGAGAAAAACTTTTATTTATTTTTTTTTTTTTTTTAGAACTATACATAGTAGATGTAACATGTCAAGACATGGCCTTGTGAGGGTTTTTCCCAGGCCATCACTCATTTGAAGGACATCATCTCAGCTTTCTTGAGCAGTGTATGGTGAAACATCTAAGCCAGCTAACCTGTTTGAGAATGCATCCAGCCAGTATGCGGTGTGCTGTTCGAAATAATATTCCTCCAGGTCTAGGAGCAGCAGTGAAAACCTGAGAAAGAGAGGATCTTATCAGGCATGACTTATTGCCATCATACCAGCTTTAATGTACATACATACATACCAAAAAACGTGTACTGAAATAACATGGTTAACATTGCAGTAACTTTAACAAAAGGGTCTTTCAAAAAGAGTTTGGTTAATTAGGTAAAAAATAAAAAAAACCGTGATGATTAGTAAAGTGTTCATGTGACTGCTTTCATCAAACAACTTCCGGCAACAACCTAGAAACAATGAGTGCGGTCATGCTAGAGTTTGTTTGGCACTCGTGGCCTGGGTTAAATGTGCTATAAATATGAATAAAGACAAAGCAAAGTCAGAGCACTTTCGGCCTGTGGATAATGCGATGATGTATGAGGATAAACACTGCTTGGAAGCCGGATAGAGAGTGTACAGAGAGTGCAGGGTGAAATACCTCTCCTTGCATCGCTCCTTTTTCCGGACGAACGCCATCCTGCAGCTCGGGACACTCCGGCCTTAGTGCGCACACACACATACACAAAGACCCTCAACTCAACACCTGACACCACTACCGAATCAAGTTGCAGTTAATTCCTGATGATTACAGCACCTCGGCGGAAAAACAATACTCCAGCTTCTTTCGTTCTCTCTCTCTCCTTCTCAGATTTTCGGTGCGCATGTCAGTGTGGCCATGAGTCGACTCCAAAAAAAAGTCGACACTCCGAATCCGAAGCCAGCCGCCACAAACGGAGAGTCGACTCCCAACCTTTGGAGTCAGTTCCTCACAACAGTGCTTCCTCTGATTGGTTGTAGGGAGAACCAATTAGAATCAAGCTCGGCTTTTTTGTGTGTCACGTGGACCAGTGGCCCCAACGTCACAGGCCCCTAAAACGTGACAATGTTTTATTTATGTATTTGAAGCTGAAGTGACCCAGAGCCGAACGCGAGCCAACATGAGCCAAATTTGCGTCGCGTCTTTCTCATTCCTTATCCCACTTACTTTACTTTATTCTGCTGTCATTTCAGACGCACAGAAACTGAACGACCGTCCCATAATAGGTAAGCTGAGCAGTTCTGGACTTCATCCTGTTCCTTTAATGCTTAGGGATTAACTGGTATTGTCTTGATCTCTCCGTGAAGGTGTCCTAGCGCAGGAAGTGTACTCTCCTTCACCTGGGAAAAACTCCTACATTGCAGCCTCCTACGTCAAGTACCTGGAGTCTGCAGGGGCTCGAGTGGTCCCTGTAATGTAAGTTCAAGTGTGCTATTAATAATGTGTCAAAATATTGTACTGTACTTTAAAAGATGGATTTGGTTGTTGCTGCATGTCTCACGTTTTTGTTTTAAGTTGTTGCTTGGAACAAGTTGGTAAAATGTTTTGGTTGTATAACATCCAGTAACGTTTAACTCGTGCCTTCTGTGGTTGTCGGTTAATTTTGAACGAGTCTCTAATGTGACTCAGAAGAACGAGTCGTCTCAAAGAGTCGACTCATTTTTCTAATGAACTCGAATGAGCATCGCAGAATCTCTGAAATTTGTGTACAGGAAACACAATTGAGTGGTTTCCCTCTCGACTCTTTTGTGAATAAAAGTCAGTAGGAGTAAGACAGAGTACATGTGTGTGAATGAGAGGGAGGACAGTGGAGTGGTGCGGTTGCAGGGAGAAGAAGTGGAGAAGGTGGAGTAGTTCTGGTCAACAATGCAAAGTAATGGAAAGTGTGTTAGAGAAGTGAACAAAAGAGTGCAGGCAGGGTGGAGAGGGTGGAGAAGAGTGATAGCAGGAGTGATTTGTGATAGAAGAGTATCTGTGAGAGTGAAAGGGAATGTTTATAGGACTGTGGTGAGACCTGCGATGTTGTGTGGTTTAGAGACAGTGGCATTGAGTAAAAGACAGGAAGTGGAGCTGGAGGTAGCAGAGCTGAAGATGTTGAGATTTTCGTTGAGAGTGATGACGATGGACAAGATTAGAAACAAGTTTATTAGAGGGACAGCGCATGTAGGACGTTTTGGAGACAAGGCGAGGGAGGCACGATTTAGATGGTTTGGACATGTGCAGAGGAGGGACATGGGGTATATCGGTAAGAGAATGCTGAGGATGGAGCCACCAGGAAGGAGGAAAATTAAAGAGGAGGTTTATGGATGTGAGGAAAGACATTGCAGGTAGTTGGTTTGAAAGAGGCAGATGTAGAGGACAGGGGAGTATATCTCTGGCTTTGTGAATATAAAATGTACCCAGGAGACAAAGTAATAAAACAGTATAATCAAAACAAACATCCTTTAAGTGAAAATCTGATAAAAAAAAAAAAATAGCTTCTGTAAGTTAGATTTTTATGTTATTTTTTATGACAATGGAATAGTAGCAACCTCTCGACTCTTCTAGTCCGAGTTGTTCGCTCTTTTATCACTTGACTCCCGTAGATGCTACAAAATGCAATAGATCAGGTTTTTTGGTCAGAATCTTGACAATATTGTTACAATAATTATTATGGAAGTCACATGACAAAAGAACTAACGACTCGGACCAGAAGATATAAGAGGTGAGTTCTCTTTCATATGTTTTCATTCTCATTCTCCTCCTGTAATCCTTTTGGAAGCTATCGTCAGCAGATCCTTGTAGTAGTGGTACGTTGCCAAACGCAGCTGCGTCTTTTGGAGGAAATGTTTACTGTTAAGGTGAATATTTTTCTTCTGCTGCCCTGATTTTCTCGAGCAGTTACAGCTCCTTTCTCCCAATTATTCCCTCATGTTAAGTTGGGTAAAGAAGATTAATTGTTGTAAGACCCGATATCGAGAGGCACACTGTGGTGATCTCGTTAATCTCCCGGTATTTGCATCTCTGTTATGGCGACTGCGAGCCCATCCAGTGGCACGGCAAAGGAAAAAAAGCCCTCTTGTCCCTGTGTATGCGGGTCTATGATTTCATCTGTTTGGGAGTTAGACACAAACAGGCTGTGCTTACTAATTCCGAGTGCTGCCCGCACTGCTCTCAGGTCCCGTTAAGGGTTTTGGCGTGGCGAGTGCGGCCACGAATAAAGATGATGAGGTTGCTCGTCTTTCAGAGGAGGATTTGGAGGAAGACGAAGAGGATGCTATCCTCCCTTCTAATCTTTCTTGTAGGGGAGCTGAACCTCATTGAGATGTTTAGGAGAGCAGCTACCAAGCTCTCTATTGAGTGACCATCTCAGCAAGAGCACCAGGGCGCAGAGAGGGATTTATATGATGGGTAGAGGCTCCATCATCTGGTACTTTCCCAGTTAAGCAGCTGATACCAGCTTGTGTCGCAGAAATCACCCGTGGCCAAACCTACTGCTTTATGCATTTTCTCCATTGAGTCTAATCGTACCAACTCTGAAAAGAGTAAAAGAATGCGGTCACTCGGTGATACAAATCGTTCCCATTTGGCCAGGGAAATTGTGGCTGACGGAGATAATCCAGCTCCTGCATGATCGGCCCTGGCCTCTCCCGTTGTACAGGGATCTCCGCTCACAAGCGTGCAGAGAGATTTTTCACCTGGCCCCGGACAAAGTGCCTCTCTGTGCCTGACCTGTAAGAGGTTGAATGTAAGTTGCAGGTTTGCCTTCCGAGGGTGATTGAAATGATTCAACATGTGAGAGAGGCTTTGATGAGCTCTGCATATGCTGGCAAATGAAATATATTTGAGCTATGGTGCGCAGAAAAGCAGAATATCCCTTTTTACTCTTTGGTGGCAGAGGTGTTATGTTTTCTGCAAGAACTTTTAGATAAGGGCAGAGCCTTCTGGACGATTTATCTTGCTGTAATTTTTGCATACCATTTGCGGATTGACAGGAATACTATAATTCAACACCCATTTGTGTGCAGGTTTATGAGGGGTGTGTGGCATCTGAACAAGGTTTCAAAGCCACTGATTCCACCGTGAGATCTCTCTGTGGTCCTCTCCGCATTTTCTCAGCCTCCCTTTGAGTCGATAGATTGTATTCTAATAAAGTTCCTTTCGCTAGAGGTTGCTTTGTTATTGACCCTTTTGACCACGAAGCACGTTAGTGAACTTCATGCTTTGTCTGTTCATAACTCCTGTTTGCAGTTTGACATGGATTTCTTGCGAGTAACTCTCAAAACTCCCTACAGTGAGCGAGTCAGCTTTCGCCTGTAGACAAGTGGATTTAGTGGCTTTTTATCTGCCGCCCTTTTCCTCATTAGAAAAAGAACGGCTTCATCGTTTGCGCCCTGTCTGGGCGTTGCATCACTATGTGGACAGGACGGAGGGATTGAGAAGGTGTAATCGGGTAAACCAGTTTCCTGTTAGTCCCACTGGTCAGGGGAAGCTTATATCGGGTTATAATAGCATGGTCCTAGTCCTCCAGAAGTACCCGAGGGGTGGCCACACCATGGGTGTTGTTTAAGGGCATTTCAATTCAAGACATTTGTGCTGCAGTGAGCTGGGCTTCGCCACACACTTTGGTCAGATTTAATAGGATGGATGTTACGGAACCTTTGATGGCTCTTAAAACCTAGTCACGTCTCTGTTCTCTTTAGTGAATAGTCAGGAGTTTGTGTTATTTTTGTCACACATCATGGAGCTGGTTCACATGCTTGCTTTGGACAGCATATCTGCAATACGGGAATTGTCTATATCCCATAGTGAGATATGGAACGGATGTTTGAAAGAGAAATTTAGGTAACCTTCATAACCCCGGTTCTCCGATAACAGAGCCGATTCCCAAAGTGAGATACCTCACTCCTGTTATCAGAGAAGGTAACCTGAAGCTACTATGACCCTGTGACAGATTATCGATATACAGTAAAAAACGGATGGATGGACTTAAATAGGAAGCCAGAGAATCAATTCTCCTTAAATATTATTCCAACCTGCATGAAATCCTTCTGACATAAATACACATGAAGCTCACAGACCCCATTTTACTACAGGAATTAACTGTGCATTAGAACGTATCTAGAATCTAAATAGAAAAAGCAGTTTACCTGCAAGTTTTTGTTGGTTTATATCCGATATACAGTGGTGTGAAAAGTGTTTCTGACCTCTTTTTTTATTTTTTTTGCATGTTTGTCACACTTTAATGTTTCAGATCATCAAACTAATTTAAACATTAGTAAAAGATAACAAAAGTGAACACAACATGCAGTTTTTAAATGAAGGTTTTTATTACTGAGGTAAAACTAAATCCAAAACTACATGGCCCTGTGTGAAAAAGTGTTCGCCTCTAAACCTAATAACTGGTTGGGCTGCCCTCAGCAGCAACAACTGCAATCAAGCGCTTGTGATAACTTGCAATGAGTCTGTTACAGCGCTGTGGAGGAATCTTGGTCCACCCATCTATGCAGAATTGTTGTAATTTAGCCACATTGGAGGGTTTTCGAGCATGAACCGCTTTTTTAAGGTCATGCTACATCATCTCAATAGGATTCAGGTCAGGACTTCAGGAAATCAGGAAACACTTTTTCACACCACTGTACTTACACTGCTTTGTTGGTGGCCATCATGACTATGATGAGACAAATTAGTAAGTTATTTATTTGCCCTATTTTTGGCCAAAAAAAAAGCACTAATCAGATGAACCCTATGTTGTGGTATGTAATATGTGATTGTAGGCAATATATAAATTATATATGCTATGGCAGAGAATATAAATAAATAATCATATTTAATGCAATCACTGGGGATCAGAATGTAAACCACCACATCATTGTTTTGTGTGTGCAGGATTAATAGGACTGAAGAGGAATACACAATTCTCTTCAAATCTTTAAATGGGTGAGTGACTGAACCCCAGGGATAATCTCAATTCCCTATTATAACTTTGCATTATATCGTACAGATGCTTATACCTTCCTATGTAGAATCCTTTTTCCAGGAGGTGAAGTCAGCATTTCATCTTCCGGTTATGCCAAAGCAGCAGCGATATTCTACAAACTTGCCCTGGAGGTAAGATAGTATCATAGTTGGATGGATAGGCATCTCTATAACTGTGGCCAATGCGATTCCCATCTCGCTGCATAGCCAACGATACGATACATTGAAGATGCATATTAAGCAGCTATCGACGCGATGCAATGTGATATGATTCACCCCATCACGATGCAGTGCGATTTCAAATACAATTTCGATTTGCAATACGACTTAATTTAAAAAATATGCTGCAATGCAATTCAATATACAGATAGTTTTATTACTTTTATTTCTTTGGTTCAGACAAATCATAAATTTACTTAGGTGCCTTCAGACTTCAAAAAAAAAAAAAAGAGAAGAAAAAGATTAAAACCTTTAAAAATCCTTTAAAAAGATTAAAAATTCTTTACCTGTTCTGTCTCCAGTAAGATGCAGCTTTACTTTGCCATGTTAATCTATATTCTGACTCTCAGGACACGCCTTGTTCTCCATAGTGTTGTGATACCGTTTAGCGAGGAGAACTCAATCTACATATAGAATATTGGTCACAAATTATTGGTCATTTTCTAAATAATAGAAGTATTACGCATCTACTAATATATATATATATATATATATATATATATATATAACTCTTTTTTTATTTTATATATTTTTTTTCTTTCACCAATGCAAATAAGTTAAAAAAAATATGCATTGCGATTCATATTTTTGTAAAAAAAAACTTGTATCCTATGCACACTTTATTTTATTGTATTACAATCCCTATATCGAGGATGGTGATGGTGATTAATGCAAACATGGTCTCTTATCATTTAGAGGACAGTTCAATGTTCATAAGTCGAGACATTGTGTTTTCTCAGTGTGAGCCGGTGAACTTGAGATGAAGACACCGCAAGCAAAATGTATTATTATTTAAAGTCAACTATGTTTTGTTCATCAACAATTAAGCAGAATGAAAGGTTTGATATTTGTGTGTTGATAGGCCAATTTGAAAGGTGATTATTTTCCTGTGTGGGGGACATGCTTGGGTTTGGAGGCGCTCACAGTGCTGACTAGTGGAAAGTCCTTGTTGTCCCCTACTAACACCACTGGTGTTTCGCTATCACTCAATTTCACAGAAGGTGAGTTTTTGGTTGTGTATATATATATATATATATATATATATATATATATATATATATATATATATATATTAATTCTTGTGTGTACTTTGAATTACTGCTATTTCTTGATAATCAATGAAGCCAAGTAGGAAAACAAAAACAGTGATCGATGTAAAGCATTTCAGCTACATCATCTGTTGCTTTGTTAATAAATCATTGCATTAGCATGAATATATTTGGAGAGATGATCGCAGACTGATCTTGAACTGTTCAGAAGTTTGTACAGCACTGACTGAGTAATAATTAGCCAAAACGAGCATAGTACAGAGTTCAAGCGTTAAAAATAAAACCATAAGCAGGCAACCACTTCGAGAGGTACTTCATATGACAGAAAGAAACATCAGTCAGCAGTTTCGGCCCCAAAATAAAAGCATGTGTTTATATATTAACCACTTCAAACCTGAATTATGTTCCACGTTTTTGAAAAATATTAAAGTACCTTTTTCATATTCATAAGGCTTCTATAAAGGAACATAATATAAAACTCCTTATTTGCATTTTTTTTTTTTTTTTTTTTTGGGTCGAAAAAATTCAAACAAACAATAAACTATCATATAGAAAAATATATGGAAAATTGTTGGTCTGCACTTTTGTTTCTTCTCAAAATTACTAATTTGAACAGTATGACATTTTAACTTTGAGATAATTGTCACATTGGTCATTTTGTGTGTTTATCTTTCTGTGTTACACAAAGCAGTACTGCCCTTTGAACTTAATGCAGAATACATGCGTTTTTTCCAGGGAAACCTGGCATTTGGCATCTTGTTGCTTCTTTTTCACCCAACATAATTTAGCATGTGGTCCCTTGTATTTGTTTGAACTGGCCACCATTCCATTGTCCTATTCTTTAGTCCAGGTACATCATACTGTATCATGTGAACTGGTACTGGTTGTGTTAGAATTGCTTGGCCTTGTTCTTTTTGAACCATGTGGCTTTCCATGACACATGCCCTTATTTTAATGTGTTCCTGTTTCCATAGCAACTGATCATGTTTCAGGGCTTGTGTTGTGGATATGCAATATGATCCAGTGCTAAGATTTATAAAAGAAAAAGAAAAGGAAAAACAGTTGAACAGGTGGAGGTGTTTTTTTGTTTGTTTGTTTTTTTTACTTTTATGGAAAGTTAAATAAAAGGTTTTGGTTTTGGGACTTCACTTAGCATTACACTGATAGAAGATGTTTCAATTTCTTGTAACATGCCAAGTAGCAACATTTTGTCATGTTAATTATGGAATCAGGAGCAACATTGAAATGCTTTAAAACAATGGCTTGTTGTTGGTAAAAAAAAAAATAAATAACTTTATTATTAAATGATTTGGTATAAGAGGAATTAAACACAGTGGAATGCTGTTAGGAAAATATACACTATATTTCCAAAAGTACTGGGTCACCTAGTCATAAGTTTGGGATGTGATTTTGAGCATTGGATTCCACATTTAGTCCCAATTTGCTTTTATAATTGCCTCCACTTCTCTGGGATGTTCCACTAGATTTTGGATTGTGCTTATGTTCATCAGTCACAAGGGTATTATGAAAGGCAGGCACTGATGTAGGTGAGGAGGCCTGGGGTGCAGTCAGCGTTCACATTCATCCCAAAGGAGTTGAGTAGGGATGAGATTAGAGCTCTATAGCAGGCCCCTTAAGATCTTTCTCCCCAAAGCATGTAAACCAGATCTTCAAGGAGCTCACTTTGTGCACAGGGGCATCACCATGCTGGAACAGGTTTTGGTGAATGCAATGTTTTATTATAGAGCATTTATACACGTCCTGTACAATTGAGTGCCTTTAGCTTTATGGTAACAGTTTGAAAAAGAACCACATATAGCAGGAAAGATCAGGTGACTCAATTCTTTTGGGAATATAGTGTAGTTCAGGGAGGTACTGGCCCTTAGCTTTGCGCATCATTTATTTTTATTGGAACAATATGCCATGTGCTGTCCTGTTCATTTTCTCACCTGTGATTTAGAATCCAAGGACAGCCGAATGTTCAAGGACTTCCCAGAGGACCTGATGACGTCACTTGCAAATGAAGCAATCACAGAGAACTCTCATCAGTGGAGTGTCACTACCGAGGTATTATTCTACTTGTGATGTTGCAATTTTTTCTTTCTAGCAAAGAGTTATTTCACGACCTCAGTAATAAAATGAGCAGTTCCTGGTATAGCGGTTACTACAGTGTTTGTGTACCTATGAAACAGGGCTTCAATGGAGACGAGAACCTGAAAAAGTTTTACCGAATTCTGAGTACGAACACAGATGGACAGACAGAGTTTGTATCCACAATAGAAGGTGAGAATGTGAGCAGTTTATCGATTCCCTAACTGTGATTTAATGAATGTATAAAGAATTTGTATATACTTTTATTGTCTTTTCACAGCATATGATTTCCCAATTTATGGAACCCAGTGGCACCCTGAGAAAAATGCGTTCGAGTGGACGAAAGCGAACATCCCCCACTCGCCCGCCGCTATCAAGACCACTTTCTATATGGCCCAATTTTTGGTCAACGAAGGTATGAAACGATTTAAAGTACAGTACGTCATGGAAAAACGATTTCAATTACATACTTTAAAACAGTATATGGTCAAAATTGTGCAAATGTTTGAAAACAAAGCATGTTTGCAATAAGAGAACTTTTCTATTTCCTTCCCCGTTTTGCAGCGAAAAAAAGTCTTCATAAATTTCCGAGTCGAGATGAGGAGCAGAACGCTTTAATCTATAACTACCAGCCAACCTATACTGGATGGAAGTCTGCATTTGAACAAAAGTATTATTTCGATTAGGGTTTTGTCTTTTACTGATGATCTGTTTGAATTGTATATATCTTTGGAATTGTGTAAGAAGGCTTGGGCTCAGAGCATCTTAAATATTGCATTAAACATCTGCTGTCATTGTGTATTTCATTTCTAATCTGAATGTTTGTCAGCAAACCCATATATGAATAGACACCATTTTTATCATTTGGAATGAAAATTTTGGAAACAGGAATGAATCATCTTTTTTTAACCCTAACTAATGAGTGTGATTGCAACTCTCAGGCTTCTCAGTAAAGCTTATGCAGAGCAGAGGTGGCAAAAGTACACACATCCTTTACTTAAGGAGGAGGTTTTAAAATACTCGGGTAAAAGTTGAAGTACTGATTAAACTTTTTTACTTAAGTGAAAGTAAAGAAGTCTTGGCTCTAAAATGTACTTAAGTAAAAAGTAGTTATTACTGCTACCTGTTTTAGCTGTTAACTGCACCTCACATGACAGGCAGGCAGACAGACAGACAGGCAGGTAGGTAGGTAGGAAGGAAGGATAGCCTAGTGGGTTAATGTCAGTATCCCCACAAGGATGAGTTTGAGAGTTTGATTCTTGGTTGAGCTGGTTGCTGTGTTGGTAAATAAAACTTCTGGACCTTGTCCCCTTGGATTAATTTCTTGATTCCTTGGTCTTTAATGAAAGATAATTCCACCAAAAAAAAGGCACTTCTGTGGTAGCTCAGTGGGTTAAGGCTTGTGCCTGAACATGGTCCTTAATATAGTCCACGCTGGTGATAAGGTTTCAAAGCCAGTCCTACATGCCTTCTTTCTTACTGCGCTGGCATGAAACAAAGTATGAACCCTTCAAAAAGCACACATGCTTTTCAGCAGCGGTCGCTCAGTGGTTTAAGGCTTGTGCCTCATCTTAACATGCTTCCCAGTCTGATCTTTTCCATGGTTCATTGGGTTAAGGCTAGTGTCTCACTGCTGGTGAGGATCAGGGTTTTGATCCTGCTTTCTGCTTGCTAGTTGCGATGTAGGTTATGTTCCTGCTTCCTAAATCTTTCTTTAGCTTTATATTATTTTGTTGATGGTTTAAAGATAGATAGACCTGCTCTAAACAAACTTCCTGGCCTGTCTTCCCTGATGGTTCAGTGGGTTAAATCAGGTTTCTTGCTTTTGGTGGGGTTCAGGGTTCGAATCCTGCTTACTGTCTGCCAGTCGCGATTAGGATTCACTTCCTACATCTTTCTTTAGCGATATATTTTTGTTTTTAATGGGTTGAAAATAAAGATAGACCTGCTCTAAATAAGCTTCCTAGCCTGTCCTCACCAATGGTTCAATGGTTTAAGGTTGGTATCTCGCTGGTGGTGGGGATCATGGTTTCGAGTCCTGGTTTTTACAATGTGGGTTGAACTTGTGCTACTTACATTTGTATTCGCTTCCTACATCTTTCTTTACTGTTAAATTCTTGTGTTGATGGTTTGAAAAGAATGATAGACCTGCTCTAATCAAGCTTCCCATCCTGTTTTTTTCTGATGGCTTAGTGGGTTAAGGCTGGTACTTTGCTAATCTTGGTGGTCAGGGTTCAAACCTGGCTTTCTGTCTGCTGGTCATGAGGTAGGTTAAATTCCTGATTCCTACATCTTCATATTCTTGTTTTGATGGGTTAAAAAGAAAGATAGACCTGCTCTAAACAAGCTTCCCAGCAGGTTCGAATCCTGCTTTGTCCCTGCTAGTCATGAGTTTGCTTCCTATGTCTGTCTTTAGCATTATATGCTTGTGTTGATGGTTTGAAAGAAAAGATAGACCTGTTCTAAACAATCGTCGCAGCTGGTCCTTTCTGATGGTTCAGTGGGTTGAACTGGTATTTTGCTGTTGGTGGGATTTAGGGTTTGAATCCTGCTTTCTGTGTTTCTCTCTGGTCTGAATTTCTTGCTTTGAAGCCTGAAACAAACGATAAACCCCCCCAAAAAAGAAGGTGTGTTGTGGGACTTGATGGCTTTGTGATAAAAGCCTTGCCTCTGCGTTCAGAGGTTGCTGGTTCGAATCTGGCTTGTCCCCACACTGGGTAAGTGCTGTGTTGAAAGTAGTGTCTGGTGAGCAATAAGGTAGTTGACTGTAAACAAGGGCTTTGAATACTGGCTGCTTCACAGCCTCAGAAAAAGTGAGGGTGATAGGTTTTTGGCAGAATTTTTCCCTATATATGCAAAACTAAGTCGATACTTTTTTTTTACGTTTTTGCTTCATAAGCCCCTGTTTTCAGCTTCTCAGACACCTGGGGGGGGGCAGATGCCTGGATATTGCCCCCCTGCTTCAGGATACGCCCTCCGAAACCACATCCAACCTTCCACGCAGCCATTTCTGACACCTTCCTTACTACAGCCACCGGAACCTTCCACACTCTTAACTTTGAGCCCTGGCCAGGGTTTGAACCGGCAACCTCTCAACCCAGCGGTAAAGCTCTTCCAATTGAGCCACAGGATCTCCTGAAGGACCTGATTTTTAGGACCTGATTTTTAGGACCTTTTTTTTTTTTTTTTTTTTTTTTTTTTTTTTTTTTTTTAACGAAAAGCTAAGAGGTAGGAATCGAACCAGGTGTGCCAGATAGCAGCGACCACTTCACTGACCATTACACCAACACAGGAGAGGCAAACAAGCCTTTGCTTATTGGACTCTTGGCTTTTCTATAGTTAGGAGACCAGTGTTGTCTCTTAGATCATGAGGGTAGAGGGTCAAAACATCTCCTGTACATTATCTCAGTAACTCGAAGTCTCACACCTGCACCACTGATATACCATGATTTGCCAGCAACCAATTTTAATGATCTTTCATTCTTCTGTTTTTAAAAACTTCTTATGGTGGATTCCTGACAGTTAACAAACATGTACTGTACATTTTTATAGCAAGCCTTCATCAAACAAATCGCGGCAACACTGTTGTGTAAAAAAAACCCTCCAAAAACACGTGTATGCACATTCTCATTTATTAACGCACATCATGTACATAAAGAAATATGATTTTCGTTTATCTCGATCATCGGTTAACTCAATGCTTTTTGGCAACCCCCTAGGACATCGACATAACCGTGTTCCACTGTATACAGGGGCGTAGATACAGGGACATGTCCCCCGCACTTTTTATAAAAAGTTAATTCGTCCCCCTCACTTTTTTAGTGGAGGAAAAAAATAAACCAGGTAACACTACACATTTCGTCCCCCCACTTTTGAAATAATGGCTACGCCCCTGACTGTGTGTATATATATATATATATATACAGTACAGACCAAAAGTTTGGACACACCTTCTCATTCAAAGAGTTTTCTTTATTTCACTCTGTCACTCTGAAGGCATCAAAACTATGAATTAACACGTGGAATTATATACATAACAAAAAAGTGAAACAACTGAAAATATGTCATATTGTAGGTTCTTCAAAGTAGCCACCTTTTGCTTAGATTACTGCTTTGCACACTCTTGGCATTCTCTTGAAGAGCTTCAAGAGGTAGTCACCAGAAATGGTTTTCACTTCACAGATGTGCCCTGTCAGGTTTAATAAGTGTGATTTCTTGCCTTATAAATGGGGTTGGGACCATCAGTTGTGTTATGCAGAAGTCAGGTGGATACACAGCTGATAGTCCTACTGAATAGACTGTTAGAATTTGTATTATGGCAAGAAAAAAGCAGCTAAGTACAGAAAAACGAGTGGCCATCATTACTTTAAGAAATGAAGGTCAGTCAGTCCGAAAAATTGGGAAAACTTTGAAAGTGTCCCCAAGTGCAGTCACAAAAACCATCAAGCGCTACAAAGAAACTGGCTCACATGCGGACCGCCCCAGGAAAGGAAGACCAAGAGTCACCTCTGCTGCGGAGGATAAGTTCATCCGAGTCACCAGCCTCAGAAATCGCAGGTTAACAGCAGCTCAGATTAGAGACCAGGTCAATGGCCCACAGAGTTCTAGCAGCAGACACATCTCTACAACAACTGTTAAGAGGAGACTGTGTGAATCAGGCCTTCATGGTGGAATATCTGCTAGGAAACCACTGCTTAAGAAAGGCAACAAGCAGAAGAGACTTGTTTGGGCTAAAGAACACAAGGAATGGACATTAGACCAGTGGAAATCTGTGCTTTGGTCTGATGAGTCCAAATTTGAGATCTTTGGTTCCAACCACTGTGTCTTTGTGCGACGCAGAAAAGGTGAACGGATGGACTCTACATGCCTGGTTCGCACCGTTAAGCATGGAGGAGGAGGTGTGATGGTGTGGGGGTGCTTTGCTGGTGACACTGTTGGGGATTTATTCAAAATTGAAGGCATACTGAACCAGCATGGCTACCACAGCATCTTGCAGCGGCATGCTATTCCATCCGGTTTGCGTTTAGTTGGACCATCATTTATTTTTCAACAGGACAATGACCCCAAACACACCTCCAGGCTGTGTAAGGGCTATTTGACCAAGAAGGAGAGTGATGGGGTGCTGCGCCAGATGACCTGGCCTCCACAGTCACCGGACCTGAACCCAATCGAGATGGTTTAGGGGTGAGCTGGACCGCAGAGTGAAGGCAAAAGGGCCAACAAGTGCTAAGCATCTCTGGGAACTCCTTCAAGACTGTTGGAAGACCATTTCAGGTGACTACCTCTTGAAGCTCATCAAGGGAATGCCAAGAGTGTGCAAAGCAGTAATCAAAGCAAAAGGTGGCTACTTTGAAGAACCTAGAATATGACATTTTTCAGTTGTTTCACACTTTTTATGTACATAATTCCACGTGTTAATTCATAGTTTTGATGCCTTCAGTGTGAATCTACAATTTTCATAGTCATGAAAATAAAGAAAACTCTTTGAATGAGAATATATATATATATATATATATATATATATATATATATATATATATATATATATATATATATATTAATACAAAACTAATTAAAACGTGTTACCTAATGAATGTGTCCAGGCTGAAGATCCACATATAGAACACAAGCAGAGAAAAGATGATGATCAGGAATGTGTCTGTTCTCAGTCATGTTTACATCACTGACTCCCTCTGTCTCATCCACATTAACCCCAAACTTCTTACTGCCTTCTGTGGTGAGTGAGAGTCCGTACTTTATACATCAGTGGATTGAACGCGCAATGACAGGAAATCGGTTGTTCGGCTGAAATCGGCGCGCAGTGAAAATAAAAAATAATATTTCACCAAATCAATGGATTAAAACTAAAGTAGCGAGTCTGTTTTGAAAATGTAAAAAGTAAAAAGTACAGATATTCGTATAAAAATGTAATGAGTAAAAGTAAAAAGTTGTCTGAAAAATAAATAGTGGAGTAAAGTACTGATACCGAAAAAATCTACTTAAGTACAGTAACGAAGTATTTGTACTTCGTTACTTCCCACCTCTGATGCAGAGTGTAACAAATGAAGGCATGACCATGATAGACATTTGTAGGTTTGTTCCAAAGGAAAGTTTTAAAAATTATGCGTTCAAGAAAACCTTTCACAGGACACTGCTCTTAAGATTCTATTGTGCTGTTTTGATGCTGAATTTCAAACATGTTTGCAGGAGCAGGAGGACCTGAATGTAGGTCTGGTTTAAGCTATAACATTACATTAATAATAAAATAAAGCTGCGAGACGTATTTTCCAGGGGTAAGCAATGAGACTCGGTGAGCCACACATTCAACAGATGTGCTATAGTTTTTGTTTTGCAATCACAAGATAAACAAAGGGGAAAAAATTCAAGCACATCTGTGGACAGTGGTGGAATTCTGAGACTGTACATATAAATTTCAAGATGAACAAACATGCAGCAGGGTGACATTGATGCTGCAGCTACTGCTGTGACCTGTGCTGGTGTCTTGCTAATTTTAACGTGTGCCCGTGTTTACTAAAGCAAACTACTCCTGCTTTGCCTCGGGACACGTTTATGTACATGCCTACCACGTTTTGTGCTAAGATATAGCTTCACTTCCTGTTTGGAAGTTGTCATTTAAAGACCCATTTAGTTTTGAGGTATTTAAAATTCCTTTGTGAGGCTTACTTTGAAGATGAACTTTGGTGACCCATTTGGTGGACATTTATAAAAGAAGTTTATAAAATGTATTAAATTAGTTTTGATACGTTTGATTGTCTTGACCCTAGACATTTGGAAACGTCTTAAATATTTACATTTTTGTTCATTTTAGAGACATAGTATTAAAAAAATATATATATAAACACAAATTTGACCTGATGATGGCGCTAGAGCAGAGGTGCCCAAACTTTTCTTTATGAAGGGCCAAAACAATTGAGGTCCGTGGGCCAAAAGTAAATGTTTGAATGGAAGTAAATGTTCTTGTTGCAAGATTTTGAGAAAGCAGATCATTTCTATCATAACAATGAATATTGTATTCTATCAAAACAGTAATTGAATGCAAAGTATGCATTCAAATTGATGTCAGTAAATACAAAAAAATAATCATCTTCCCATTAAAAAAAAAAAAAAAAAAAAAAATGTCACTGCTTCAGTCTCTCCACAATTATCGCGAATTGCAAACAACGTGCGTTAAAAAAGTAACATTTCAGATACATTTTATCTTTACTTTTAATTGACATTTTTTGCAGCTTAATAAAGTATGGTAAATGCCAAATTAGGAATAAAGATTCGTGTAGATTCGCATTTTCTTTTTCCTTTCTTCTCCCCTCTTCTCATATATGGCATGGTGGGCCAAATCAAAGATCAGCATGGGCCGACTTTGGTCCACAGGCATCTCTGTGCTATTATAGATATAGTTGTTTAGAATGCTCCTTAAATCCCTCCCCAATCAGTGTACCAAATGTCACATCATTTTAGCAGATGGTTCTGACAAAGACACCCGGGCCAGAAGAACAAGATACAGGTGGATGTTATCAGGCATTTTTGGCGCTTGGCCCCCAAAATAGAACTAAAATCAACACTGCTGGTGTTATTTGCTGCGGGAAAATAAATCCTGATGTAGGTTTTATTAGTTAATAAGTTGTGTGCAATAATTGTTTTTCTCTGCACCTTTGCAGCAGCAAAAACATACAAAAAAATTGAACAGCAGCTCCTAAATAAAACTAGTGGTTGTGTGGGAGAGTTTTTGCGTTATAAAAATTATATGCAAGTGTGTTCCAAATTGCCTTTATTTTCCCTTCAGGAAATCCCATTTTAAAAAGGTGGAACCATATATTGAGCAGTGCATAATCATTTCACAATCCAACTATCAAATCCACTTAATTCCACAGAACATTCAATCCAGGCAATTCAAATTTAAGGATACAAGATATATTTTATTAAATTCAAATTACACTTGTATTTATTTAATACAAAAATAATGGTTGTTTAGGCTTTACATTGCGTGACTTGTGAAACCTGACAAGTGCAGATATAAGGCACAGGTTATAAATGAAAAATAGGTGTGTGTTTCAGCTACACACATCTTCACTCACACACACACACACACACACACACACACACACACACACACACACACACACACACACACACACACACACACACCTTTAATACATGTAGTGCAAAGTCACATTTTTTTTTTTTTTTTTATCATTACAAAATGTGTTTGACCTCTTGAGTGGCATTTTCTAATACAGCTAATACACTCGTTGT
>JBCEWE010000220.1:259512-318690 GCA_039877035.1 Silurus lanzhouensis
CTCAGAAGTACTCTGAGGTTTGGATGTTTCTGGTATCTCTGGTGTCACTTCAGGTGCAACTGTAGGTTCAGGCTCATGCGTCATCTCTGGAGATTTATTTTCAGGTGTATCTTCTGGTGTAGATCCTAGAGAAGTTTATTACAAAGTAATTTTCATCATCAAAAACAATACTACTACTACTACAACAAATAATTATAATCATAATAATAATAATAATAATAATAATAATAATAGGAAGAAGAAAAGGGAGCATTTAATGTGAAAATAATGAAACCTGCCTTTATTGTCATCAGCTAGAATATCCGCAACTAACATATTGGAGGATACAAAGAAACATGAGTGAATACTTGTAATAATTAATGAAATATATATTATATATTTCAATGCAACCTACGCTCTTGTTCTAGCTGTTTATTATACAACTCTTCACTCTGGTATCTTTCCGTTGCAGACAGCTCTAAAAAAAATATTAATAAATAAACAAAATAAAAGGAGCAAGAGCACACAAATCAAACTTTAACATGACAATAGGAATAAAGGACTATCAGAGAGACCAGCATATGAAAACTTACCTAATGTTTCCTCCGGTGAAGCCTCTACAACTAATTCTAAAACACACAAACTGCTTAATACAACAACAATAATAATACTAAAAATAAGTAGTGGTTATATATCAAGTCACATCAATAATGTTCTACTGATGTTTGCCATGATGGCAGAAATCTCACCTCCTGTGCTGTCAATGCTTTCTTGTGAATCTTGTGAGGAGGGAAAAGAAAAGAGTTGAAAACAGATGAGGATCTTTAAAAGTCAAGTTTCATTCAAAACTATGAGAATAAATCCTCAGCTAAGCCAATGTTATTACGATAAAATAAAATCAATTGATTTAAAAATAAAGTAAATTGAGATTATATATATATATATATATATATATATATATATATATATATATATATATATATATATATATATATATATATATATACATATATACAGTGCCCTCCACAATTATTGGCACCCCTGTTTAAGATGTGGTCGTGGACTTCTAAAAATTCTCCTTTTTTTTTTTAAAACAACATAGAACCCAAATGCAAAAAAAGAGAAAAATCCAACCTTTCATTTAAGTACATTACTTTGGTGGTAAAAAAATCACACATTTAGAAAAGAAAAAAAAACTTGAAATCATGTGTGCCACAATTATTGGCACCCCTGATGTTAATACTTTGTACAACCTCCTTTTGCCAACAAGACAGCACTTAATCTCCTCCTATAACATTTCACAAGATTGGAGAACACAAAGAGAGGGATTTTTGACCATTCTTCTTTGCACAATCTTTCTAGATCATCCAGTGTCCTGGGTCCTCTCTTATGCACTCTTCTCTTTAGCTCGCCCCACAGGTTTTCGATTGGGTTGAGGTCTGGGGACTGAGATGGCCATGGGAGGACCTTGAGTTTGTGACTGCTGAACCACTTTTGTGTAGATTTTGCCACATGTTTTGGATCATTATCCTGCTGAAAGACCCAATGACGACCCATCTTCAGCTTTCTGGCAGAGGCCATCAGGTTTTTATTTAAAATATCCTGGTACTTCAAAGCGTTCATAATGCCATGCACCCTAACAAGGTTCCCAGGGCCTTTGGAAGAGAAACAGGCCCACAGCATCACAGATCCTCCACCATACTTCACGGTGGGCATGAGGTGCTTTTCGGCATACTCATTCACCAGACCCACTTAGAGTGTTTGTTGCCAAAAAGCTCAATCTTAGTCTCATCTGACCAAAGCACACGATCCCAGTTGAAGTCCCAGTACCGCTTAGCAAACTCCAGACGTTTACGTTTGTGAGTGTTAGTGAGAAAAGGCTTTTTCCTTGCATGCCTCCCAAACAGCTTGTTGGCATGTAGAGAGCGTCTGATGGTTGTTTTGGAGACTCTGTGACCCCAAGATGCCACTCTTTGATGCAATTCTGTGACGGTAAGCTTGGGAATTTTTTTTACTTCTCTTACCATCCTCCTCACTGTGCGTTGTGGCAAGATAAACTTGGGACCTCTTCCAGCCTTGTTTGTCACTGTTCCAGTTGTTTTAAACTTCTTAATGATTCCTCTGACTGTAGATACCGGCAAGTTAAGGCGAGTGGCTATTTTCTTGTAGCCATTGCCTGACTTATGAAGGTCGACACACATCTGCCTTACTTGAATGGTGTGTTCTCTTGTCTTTGCCATGTTGACAAATGGGTAAGAGAATTAGGCCTCTGTGTCACGTCATATTTATACCCCAGGGAAACAGGAAATCATGAATTACTAATTAAAAGTCCCTAGATACCCTGACCAACCATAGCAACTACAGAAAAATATATATAAAAAAAATTTAAAAAAATTTTCAGAGGAATTGTTAGGGGTGCCAATAATTGTGGCACACATGATTTCAAGTTTTTTTTTTTTCTAAATGTGTGATTTTTTTACCACCAAAGTAATGTACTTAAATGAAAGGTTGGATTTTTCTCTTTTTTTGCATTTGGGTTCTATGTTGTTTTAAAAAAAAGGAGAATTTTTAGAAGTCCACGACCACATCTTAAACAGGGGTGCCAATAATTGTGGAGGGCACTGTATATATATATATATATATATATATATATATATATATATATATATATATATATATATATATATATATATATATATATATATATTAACTCAAATAAATATAATTAACAGAAATTTTGACTAACCAAAGGGTTGAAAAGATGATGGTGCAGCTGCCTTGTCTGCAAAGACACCAAGAACAGTTAAAAAACTAAAAGAATCCAGCACAAATCTTTACCTTATGCAGTCTGTAAATAAGTAATAGATAGTAATATGTTACTACAGCAGTTTTAACATCAACAGCAGCAGATACATTTTAGGGAATATAAGTTTTAAAAATCGTCAGGACCCAAACTGTACAGAACGCATTTTTAACAGCAAAGTTACAAATCATAGTGAGCTCGCACTGTTTTATTTTTATTTATGCCTCACAATGTATCATAAATAGGCACCAGTAAATAAAAAAAATTAAAACACTATCAATAAAAGATGATTTGATTACCAAAAATGACAAGATTTCACTCTAAATAATTCAAATGAATGTAAACAATAATAACATGCCTTGCATAAAGGACTCAAGATGTACAGAGTTGTCCTCTTTCTCTACTTTAGTTTTGATTTCTTTGTCGCTCTCTTCTAGAGGCTCTTCTTCTGCTTTGTGATTAGACGATGCATCTATAAACAGAAAGAAAAAAAAAAAGATAACTGAAGCTGCCTTATCAGTAACACCTTCACAATCAGCCCTTCCTGCATCATGTCCCCCTATTACATTTAAAATGTAGCTCCACAATAGGAGTAGTACACCATTTCTCTTCATAGAGGACAATAAATATCTTACTGAGTCACTTTTCAGCTTGAGATTTATTGTCAGACCCTGTAAACTGACCAAAATGTGGCTGCATGCTTTATTTTCAACCTCCACACACCTTATATTAACGGTAATTCACCCTTTTATTTCCTGTAGCTTTCACAATATAGACCAAACTATAAACTAACACCAAAACTGTCACCAGTCTGCTATGCTACAAATAACATGCTGATGACTTGTCCCCTCTTTCCACACCACAACTCTTGTGACTATGCATGGATTTCATCATTTTCAGCCTATTTTGCATGCGTCTCATCAAACAGCCAGCAAGATTGAGCTGATTATTTATACATATATATATATACATATATATATATATATATATATATATATATATATATATATATATATATATATATATATATATATGTATGTATGTATGTATGTGTGTGTGTGTGTGTGTGTGTGTATGTATGTATGTATGTATGTATATATGTATGTATGTATATATGTATGTATGTATATATGTATGTATTATATATATATATATATATATATATATATATATATATATATATATATATATATATATATATTATATATATATATATATATATATATATACACTTGGCACAATGCAGTCAGACAAGTACCGTACTCCTGGCAACCTCCAAACCAAGACTTGTCCATCAGATTCCCAGACAGTGACGCGTGATTCGTCACTCCAGAGAACACGTCTCCACTGCTCTAGAGTCTAGTAGCAACAAGCTTTACACCACTGGATCGAATGCTTTGCATTGCACTTGGTGATGCAAGGCTTGGATGCAGCTGCTCGACCATGGAAACCCATTTCATGAAGCTCTCTACGCACTGTTCTTCAGCTAATCTGAAAGCCACATGAAGTTTGGACGTCTGTAGCTATTGACTCTGCGGAAAGTTGGAGACCTCTGCGCACTCAGTATCCGCTGACCCGCTCTGCGATTTTACGTTGCCTGTCGATCCCATTCGCTTCCACTTGTTATAATACCACTAACAGTTGACTGTGGAATATTTACTGCGGGGAAATTTCACGACTGGACTTTTTGCACAGGTACCACGCTGGAATTCACTGAGCTCCTGAGAGCAACCTATTCTTTCACAATTGTTTGTAGAAGTGGTCTGCATGCCCAGGTGCTTGATTTTATACACTTGTAACCATGGAAATGCTTGGAACACCTGAATTTAATTATTTGGATGGGTGAATAAATACTTCTGGCAATATAGTACTTCTTCCACTACATATTCTTTTTGTCTCATTCTGTCTTATATTCTTGTCTCATATTCTCATTTACATTCTTAGATACCACTCAGGTCAACTGTTATGGCACTCAGTCCATGGTCATCTCAAGACTCAGTGCACTATTCTAACCACAAGGTGTCACCAAAAATTGGCCGCTCGATTATTTTCAAAGCTAAGACCTGACTAGTGCCCACCTTCCTGAAGGCATTTATCACACCCTACTCTAAACCACACGCCCTTCATGCATAGAACATTGCTCGACTTTCCCTGCGATTCCTAAATGTACCAGAAAAACATACCTCAAGCCTCTTTTCGGTGTAAGCAAATGGATGGTGGAATAAACTACCCCAAGGTGACCAAATATTTGAGTTACAGCCACTTTGAATTTAAGTCAAAAGACCACTCTCTTTATGAAGCAATTGAGTTAGCAATTAACTAAAAAAAAAAAAAAAAAAATCGACTGTGTTTTCTACAATTGCTGAAGTAACCATAACCATAAGTCATACTGTTGTATCTGAACTTTTCCACACGCACTCCTCTCAGCTGGTCCTTTAATTCAGGACACAATTGTCCAAAATCCCATTTGTCTTGCAGGTATATAAATAGGTGATCTGGTGTAGGCTTTCCATAAAAGTAAGCCAGAAAATGAATCCCCAAACAATCCCTCAAGCACCACTGCCCCCACTTAAGTCAAACCATTTGATATGGACCTCGTTGTTTACAGAGATCACTTTATATTAGATCTACTGCATTATAGAATATATTGCGATGGCACCGTCTAATCAGCTCTCCTTCCTCAAATGTAGTCTATGCAAACTGTATAAATGATGGGGAATTAAGACCAGTAGTTACCAGTAGCTGATCCTGATCAATCAGCGTAATCAATCCCTCAAACATGCTTTTAAACTTTGTTTAAAAGGACACTAGGAACTGGAACAAGTGGTTACAATCCCTGTCATTTTCAATAATGTTCCTGAAGTCTTACATGCCTTCACTAGGTTTTCCCTAGAGGAGGGCTGGGGTGCAGTCAGAGTTCAAAGGAGTTGAGTAGGGATGAGATCAGAGCTCTATAGCAGGCCACTCAAGATCTTTCTCTCCAGAGCATGTAAACCAGATGTTCAAGGAGCTCACTTTGTGCACAGGGGCATCACAATGCTGGAACAGGTTTGGGTTTCCAAGTTCAAGTGAATGCTAAATTTTATTATAGCGCATCTAAAGACGTCCTGTACAATTGAGTGCCTTTAGCTTTGTGGTAACAGTTTGGAAAATAACCACATATAGCAGGAAAGGACAGGTGACCCAATACTTTTGGCAATATAGTGTATAAGAGGGTTTGTATATGGAAATATGATCATAAAAAACCTGTTACAACCCTTGTGTACTGTAAGATAGAAGGAATAAAAGTAAAAGTGTTAGCTCTAGATGAGGAAATTGTGCTGCTTTAATTCTGGTCTTGATCTTACCTGATGTATGGGGAGGCTCATCCTTCATCTCCTTTAGTCCTGAATGATGTGAGAGAATCAAAACCTTATCTATGTATTACTTATGAAATTACAGACATACAATAAGAAAACCGACACACACACACACACACACACACACACACACACACACACACACACACACACACACACACACACACACACACACACACGCATGACTGCTTAAGGTGCATCTGTTGCAGCGCCTTGACTTTCCTTTACCTAAAAGTTAGCACCCTTCTACAATCAGTGCACCTGACAAACAACCAAATAAATTCAGAGCATATCGAATTCAGTTCATGAAATACATTTTAATACAGAACAGTTTTCACATTTAACACATCCTTCCCAACAATTCCTTAATTACCCTCTACAACATATCCTTGTAATAAAAATGTATGTAAACACTATAATTGTTCACCAATACATCTTCTTTTTAAATTAGTCGTATAATAATTTACATTAAAAGAAAGACAAAAGATAACGCCAATGTTCCGAAAACTAAATATCTATATATTTTTCAACCTTTCAACAAGGCTAAGAATTAGAGAAATTAGAATCATTAACTGAATTCTTGAAAAAAAGAAAGAAAAAAAAAAAGTAAGTAAAAAAGAAAAAAGGTAGTAGATGTTTAGAACCATCATGTTAATTCTTTCCTCCTAAATCTGTCAGCTGTTACATACAGAGAGGAAAATAAAAACACCTCAGAGCATCAGGACGAGAATTAAACCCGTTTTAAAATCCAATTGATTATATACATATTCAGCGAAGTCTAATGATATATACACATTCATATGCATATAAATAAACCTTTTTTTAAATATCAGACAAAAAAGTTCATTATTTCACAACAGTAAGCAACAAAGCACTTCCTGATTTTAAAATTAAAAACGCATAAATCATAAAACAAATGTTTTTAAAGCTAATATTACTTCAGCACACAATCAGGAAACATCACAATGATACTTTTTAACACAAGACAAATAGAATATATTTTAGACATATACCCTTTATTCAGGTATTATCATCAATATGCACCAAAAACTTCATTAACCTCCATATGTTCTTTGGACCAACCAAAGCAGAATAGGAGAATGTCGACCTCCAAGTCCTGAACCAACTCCGTGATCAACACTGCATTAAGTGTCAATGTGAAGCGTCTCCAAACTAAAACACATTCAGGAACTAGACCACTATAGACTCAGATGACCTCATTGTATAAGATATTTCTCCTGTGCCTTTCGGGTTTTTATCAAACCTTCCAACACATTCGTTTAACTTGTTGTTTTAAAGCTTTTCCAGATGGAAGATTTCAGCAGACCTTTGGTAGACATTTTATCCTCCTTTTTGTGATCCTTAGATTCTGACTGTTTGGGTTCCTTCTCCCTTTCTGGTTTTGCGCTTTCTTTTTCTTTTCTGAAGTTCTCTGTCCCAGCCTTTTGTTTAGTTGCCTTTTCTTTTGCTGATTTTTCTTTCTCCACTCTCTCTTGTTCAGCCTTCTCTTTCGCTAGCCTTTCCTTCTCCGCCTTCTCTTTCGCTAGCCTTTCCTTCTCCGCCTTCCCTTTCGCTAGCCTTTCCTTCTCCGCCTTCCCTTTCGCTAGCCTTTCCTTCTCCGCCTTCTCTTTCGCTAGCCTTTCCTTCTCCGCCTTCTCTTTCGCTAGCCTTTCCTTCTCCGCCTTCTCTTTCGCTAGCCTTTCCTTCTCCGCCTTCTCTTTCGCTAGCCTTTCCTTCTCCGCCTTCTCTTTCGCTAGCCCTTCCTTCTCCGCCTTCTCTTTCGCTAGCCTTTCCTTCTCCGCCTTCTCTTTCGCTAGCCTTTCCTTCTCCGCCTTCTCTTTCGCTAGCCTTTCCTTCTCCGCCTTCTCTTTCGCTAGCCTTTCCTTCTCCGCCTTCTCTTTCGCTAGCCTTTCCTTCTCCGCCTTCTCTTTCTCTAGCCTTTCCTTCTCTGCCTTCTCTTTCTCTAGCCTTTCCTTCTCCGCCTTCTCTTTCGCTAGCCTTTCCTTCTCCGCCTTCTCTTTCGCTAGCCTTTCCTTCTCAGCCTTCTTTTTCTCTAGCCTTTCCTTCTCCGCCTTCTCTTTCTCTAGCCTTTCCTTCTCCGCCTTCTCTTTCGCTAGCCTTTCCTTCTCCGCCTTCTCTTTCGCTAGCCTTTCCTTCTCAGCCTTCTCTTTCTCTAGCCTTTCATTCTCAGCCTTCTCTTTCTCTAGCCTTTCCTTCTCCGCTTTTTCTTTCTCTAGCATTTCCTTCTCCGCTTTTTCTTTCGCTAGCCTTTCCTTCTCCGCTTTTTCTTTCGCTAGCCTTTCCTTCTCCGCTTTCTCTTTTGCTAGCCTTTCCTTTTCCGCTTTCTCTTTTTCTAGCCTTTCCTTCTCAGCCTTCTCTTTTGCTAGCCTTTCCTTCTCAGCCTTCTCTTTTGCTAGCCTTTCCTTTTCCGCTTTCTCTTTCGCTAGCCTTTCCTTTTCCGCTTTTTCTCTTGCTAACCGTTCCTTTTCTGCTTTCTCTTTCTCTAGCCTTTCCTTTTCCGCTTTCTCTTTCGCCAACCTTTCCTTTTCCGCTTTCTCTTTCGCTAGCCTTTCCTTTTCCGCTTTCTCTTTTTCAAGCCTTTCTTTTTCCGCTTTCTCTTTTGCTAGTCTTTCCTGTTCTGCTCTCTCTTTTTCCAGCCTTTCCTTTTCTGCTCTCTCTTTTGCAAGCCTCATCTTTTTGGCTCTCTCTTTTTCTGCCTTTTCTTTCGCTAGCCGTTCCTTTTCTGCTCTCTCTTTCTCTGCCTTTTCTTTTGCTAGCTTCTCTGCTCTCTCTTTCTCTGCCTTTTCTTTTGCTAGCTTCTCTGCTCTCTCTTTCTCTGCCTTTTCCTTCGCTAGCTTCTCTGCTGTCTCTTTCTCTGCCTTTTCCTTCGCTAGCTTCTCTGCTTTCTCTTTCTCTGCCTTTTCTTTCGCAAGCTTATCTGCTCGCTCTTGTGCTAGCCTATCTTTTTCTGCTTGTTCTTTTCTGAGCCTTTCCTTTTCAGCTTGCTCTTTAGCCAGCCTTTCCTTTTCGGCCTTCTCCTTAGCAAGCCTTTGTCGCTCAGCTCTTTCTCGCTTAGCCTTCTCTTTGGCTAATCTCACTTCACGCTCCTTTCTTTTTTTCTCTTTAAGTAGTTTAGCCTCAGTTTCCTCTTTCATTTTTTTGGCAGCAAGGTCAGCTTTTCTTTCTTCTTCCTCTCTGGACAGTATGCTTCGGACCTCAGCCAGGGCCATCTTAGCAATCTTTTTTGCCTCAATCTTCTCATGGATTATCCGAAGTTGCTCCTTCAGAGCTGCCTTCAGTTTGTGCCCAATTTTTCTGGTAGAATGCTCTGGATGAGGATGACCAGAAGTGTTTAGTTTGGGGGAACAAATTTGGCACAATCCATGCTAAAATGCAGCTCATGCTCGTGATAGGCTTGTGCGACATACCACTTTAACTTTTCCCAATCAGGTCCCACACTACTACAATATTTAAATGTGCAAATTAAATTTTACCTTTTGAAAATTAAAAGAACATTTCAGATATTTTTAATAGAGGTTACTCTTTATTGAGTTAAACGTCTTAAAAAAATAAAAATAAATAAATAAATATGCAACAACCCTGTTTCTAAACTTGTTTATTGCAACCAATCAATCAGATCTTAAGGTCACTGCTTGGGACATATTTGCATGAAAATGTCAAACCACATTAAAAGTCCACTAGTTTGTTCATAGACAAGTTAAGCATTTTTACCTCATGGCCATAGTTTCTTAGCCACTGTAGCCTAATAAGTACTGCTGCTTCAGGCTGTTCTGTTGTAAATTTATTTAAATTAAATGTCATCTAAAAAGCGGATGTTTAGAATGACGCTAATGGAAAAAATGTACCGTATTTTCCGGACTGTAAGCCGCTACATTTTTCCAACGCTTTGAACCCCGCAGCTTAATCAATGAAGCGGCTAATTTATGGATTTTTCCGGGGTTTTCACGGTTTCACAAGCTTCAAGACAAAAAAACTGAGCCCTGTAATATTAGACCAATGAAATTGCCAAACGGGTTCAGGTGAACCAATGAAACTCTTTGTATTAAATTGAGCGTGCTCCAACTGAATCGGGCCGCACCACATCATAAATATAGATGAGATCCTCTGACGTTTGACCTGCCACTCACTCGGACTGTCTACAGGAAATGCGAATCATTCATCACGCTGAAAACAACCGGGCATGAAAAAACACACTTCACCTGTGTTCTGAGCTGCACGGCATCGGGAGAAAAGCTTCACCGATGGTGATTTTTAAACACACGACGAAGCCAAAAGAAAAACTCCCGAAAGAAATTGTTGTGAAAGGCAGGAGGAAGACAGTGAACAATTACTTTCTTGGTAGGCTACTGTTTAGATACAAGCCGTGTAACTGGCACTGTCTTTTGTTAAAGCCTGTGTAAAGTTCATTAGTTTCAGTGTAGACACCTGCGGCTTATAGACAGGTGCAGCGTATTTATGTTCAAAATAAAAATCTTTGTCAAATTCAGTGTGGCTTATATTTAGATGCACTTAATAGTCCGGAAAATTACGGTATATACTCAGCAATCATAAGGCTTTGTTAACAAAGACATTATTAAACCACTGAAAAAGTATTGTTACATTATAGTAGGTCAAAATTAGAGGCGTCGAGTATTAATTGTTAGGGAACATCTAATAAATAAAAATGCTCATGAACACACAGGAACACAACACCTTTAAGTCAGTTTTAGGTCGAATTCTAATTTTATATTCAGTGTACAGTTTAACAAGTTGAGTTGCTGCAGTAATTTGACATTCACAGATGAAACATAACATTGTTCTAGGTTTCATATCGTAATTCTGCGAGGAAAAAATCTCCTGGGCCTAATTTTAACTGTGCTAATGAAGAAAACATTTATCGGGGGGTTATGTGGTAATTTTTCTGACCACAATATTCCATGGCTTATGTGGTATTAGTGTTTAGGCTTGTGTTAATGTGCTAAGGGAGATGTGTTCCAGGGCTCATGTTAAAAGTGTACAAAGCAACTTTTTCCAAGACTCATGTAATAATTGTGCTAAGTAAAAATTGTTCAATGGCTAATGGTGAAATTGTGCTGAGTAAAAATTAGTTCAGGGCTCAGGTTGTAATTATGCTAAACAATTTCTTTTCAGGACTCCTGTGGTAATTGCGCTGAGGAAAATTTGTTCTGGGGCTTTTGTGGTAATTGTACTACGGCAAGTATTCCATGTATCGTGTATTAAATGTCCCAAAAGGAAACAAAAATTCTAGGAAAAGGCTATGATATCTATTGTAGGTGTGCTATAAACAGTTATGGGGGTATTTAATAAATTTTACCAATACCTGTTTCAGGTCTAATGTAAAAAGGTCACTAAAGACATAGCAGTTCATTGCTGATGTGGTAATTGTGTTGAGGAAAGCTAGTGTCTGATGTTGTAAATGTGCTAAGAACAGTGTTCCAGAGCTTATGTGGTAATTGTGCTTAAAAAAAAAAAAAATTACTGCCTCCAGGGCTTATTTGATTATTTTGCTAAAGAAAGAAAGAATGTTCCAGGACTCATGAGATAAATTTGTTGTCACAGACCAACGGCACAAAGGTAGAAATGAAGAATGCCCAAGCCTAACACGTGAACAACAACAGTTAGTGAGCATGTCACATTTGCAGTCCTCAGTTATGATTAATATCATATCATCAATCTTCACCAAAATACAACACATTCCTCTATCCACATTCCAGTGTTAGGCCACATATAGCCGGCTACAAGGACGTTTTTAATATATATATTTCTATATTTTTATAATACGCATTTAAATTTGCCCAGATTTTCAATGCTAGGCCAAACACGTTACTAAAATGCTGCATTCAAAATGTATTTTTGCTCATAAAAATCAAATTTCCATCAGAATCCAGTTCTAATCCAACAGCAGATTAGAACTTTACTTCTGTAGAAAGACACATCTCCAGGAACACACAAAAATCATCATTCTGACCAGCAGTTCAATACACAAACATAACACTGCAAACTCCAGAGTTGAAATCAGCACAACCCATGCTACATACCTTTAATTTTCTTAAGCACTTCCTCTTTAGGCTTCTCAACTGGAGTAATAGTGGCACAGATAATCAGTAACAGCAGGATGTAACATGATACGCTTTTAAAAAGTATCTTACACAAGAAGTTAGCAATTTTAGGAAAAAACATCTGTCTGACCTCTGGAAACTGCAATTGATCGAGCCTGAAATCTAGGTCTTTGTAAACATGCTAATCGAAGATCAACTACAATCCAATTACTAATCTGTATTATAGTGCAGACTTGCGTTTGGGATCCAAACATGTCATGCTTCTGATTGACTGCATTTATCTGCTGTGTTATTATTTCCAAACAGTTGCTTTAGTTAATGAGGTTAATGACTTCAGATTACAGAGTACAAGGAATTACAGTAAGACTAAAATGCATTCTTTATATAGCACAATGCCAAAATAGCTAGTACTAAAAGCAGGGTACGGAGGCCTGTTCCAATTTATTCTGAAAATGTTTAGAAGAGTTGAGGTCAGAGCTCTAAAGATCTTTGTTTATCATTCAACTATATTTTACATCCATCCATGCCACCCAATATAATGTTTAAATGAATATCCTCTTTACGCAGGCTGTAGACTTATAACTAGGGATGCACCGAATATTCGGCCACCGAAAATTTTTGTCCGCAACTGGCCCAAAGGTGCATTTTCGGCCGAAACAGTTTGTTGTGATGACGCAAACAGAAACCGCGGCCCGCACGTGCATGTCTAAAGCAACATGTCTGCGGTGTGGACGTATTTCAGTATCTGAGAAAGACCCACAGATAGCGATTTGCAATACATGTAATGCCGAAATTTCAAGAGGAATGCATCTGCAAAGACTTTCTCCACGTCGGGTTTAATTTACCACCTGAAATCCAAACATCCCGATCGCTGTGCTGAAAATGAGAAGAACACGGCACAGAAAAGCAAAACCCCTCTGAGCATGCGCACTTCATCTGTGGTGGACGTTTTTAAAAAGGCAGGAAGTTTCCCAGTGATATTGTTGTATTGTATCTTTAAGCAGTTGCACTTGTTCTAAATGCACTTTGTTTTTATGAAAGAACATATTTAATTTTACAACCTTTCAGCAGGCCAGAGGGCCTGTACATTATTATTTAATGTACATGAGTGCATTTAAGTTAAACATTTAAGTTTGAATTTTAATTTATTTTATCCTGTGCATTGTTGCAATGTGCTATAAATAAATATTTTCATAATTTGTAATTGATTTATTCTTTAAAACTTTAATATTAATTTATGCAATTGAAATGCCTTGATTTTAGTAAGTTTAGTACACAGTCATAGCCATAAATGCAATGGTAATAATAATTGTCATAATTTCTTTCGGTGTTTCGGTTTTCGGCCTTGCCCTCCTCCTTTTTCGGTTTTGGCCAAGAATTTTCATTTCGGTGCATCCCTACTTATAACCGAATTATTACCAATGGTTTGACACTTTACACTACATTAGAAAGTAGATAGCAGACTGTTCGGCAAGCACAGAAGCAAAGAAGTCACACTCTGGTATAATCCAGCAACCAAAGCACAGATGATATTAGTATTAGAAGTAACACACTACCATTTACATGCACATTTGGAGAACTTGCTCTTGCTCAGAGTAGAAATGAAAATCTATGCAACCATAACTAGAAATTCGGAAGGTAATTCGGAAAACAAAGAAAAAAATCTAGCAATTTCAAGCACTTAGCATCAGCGAAACTCCTACAGTGGGTGCCAACCTGAACACACACACACACACACACACACACACACACACACACACACACACACCACTTCTAATATCCCAAAGAAGATTGAAGCTTTCAAGCAATACAAAAATACATGAACAAGAAGACACAAAAAAAATAGTTTTGTGCTTTCCTTAAATACCTTTGTTTCCGTTTTTTATTTTAGTGGTCACAGGAGTGTTCTCTGATTCGGAAGAAGAGAAAAAGTGACGTGGTTTATTAGAAAATAATCAATTTGCTTTCAATTGAATACAACTACAAACAAAACCCAAAAAAAACAAACAAAAAAACCCCCAGATATATACATGTTCTTCCGCTTGCAATCACACACAAAAACAAACACACAATCACTCAGATTAATGCACCTACACTAATACACTCACACACCAATATACATTCTAATGTGCATTCAAACATTAAAAAACACTCATACAAACAAAACCCAAAAAAAACCACACAAACACACACAATCTAGGAATTATAGCGACTGCTTAAAGACATTTGCACAGACACTTCCATCTGGATAGATGCAATAAGCGAAGTGTGTTCAAGGATTCGTCACACGAACACACACAGTCATCTATGTCACTCCTTGTTGGATACTTAGATATCTGTGTATCACGTGTTCATTGAGCAATTTTATTTAGCACAATTAGCAATTAAATTAACTGTTGGAACGTCTTCTACATAATAACACACACACACACACACACACACACACACACACACACACACACACACACACACACACACACACACACAGTTATCAAAAGCAACAAGACAAACTTGAATACCTTTGCTTGCTCTCTTAGGTTTTGTGGTCACAGGAGGTTTCTCTGATTCATAAAGGGGAAAATGTTATTAGATTGGTGAATACATAAGAAGATAAACCTTCATACTCTGCTGTTTTTGGAAATAAAATAACAGTTAAACACACCAAAGTTGAAGGTTTCACTGAAACCCTTATACTATGACTCTCTGTCTCATACATATGCACACACACATCAACCATTCAGCACTAATGGGTCATAATCTTTCTCAGTCTCTGCAATATGCACATTGCACAAAGGCAGACCCATGCAAGCGGTTGAAAGCAAGTTGAGACGCACAACATTTACCGCATACTTGAAAATGATGTTGGAGCTCGTTTTTGACACCAAATTAAAAACCATGCACGGCTACATGTTTGTATTTTGCAAGCAAACTACACTGAGGCTTCATCTACACTAATCCAGATAAATCAGTATCATTTTCAGTTGTGTCCCAAAAGTTGATCATCCACACTGAAACGACTAAAAACGCTCACGTCCCTGTTAGAGGTCGACCGATATGTGTTTTCTCTAGATGTTGCTAATGCTGATATTTAGGTTTTCTGTACTGTTGGCTCTGGTCGGACGCCATCAGCTGTTTCTCTGCTGCTTCTCCACGCATCTTGTTATTCTTGTTCTTGCAACTTAGCAGACATTACAAAAAAAAAAGCTGCACGAGTACATTAGTAATGATCGCGACAGGCGGAAGCGGTGCTGGATTTATAAATTCACAGTTATAGCGCTTCCGGTTTCCCTGTTTGAATGTCGAATACTGACTACTGCCACCTGCTGGTAAGGGAGAGTTATGTTCTCTCACTCAAGCGCAGAATGTACAGGCACGGTTTGGTGTGTCGGATGCGCCAGCCTAATAATCGGCCTAATTTGCAACACAATCGGTTAATTTAAAAAAGAAAATCGACCTCTAGACCCTGTACTGCGTACGAGCAAAAGGTAAGACGCTTTGATCAGCGTCATTTCCACCTGGTGTTATATATATATATGCATATATGTGTGTGTGTGTGTGTGTGTGTGTGTGTTTGTGTGTGTGTGTACATACACATTGCTTTCCAATAAACACAGTGGTGTAAAGTAAGGTTTCATCTTTGTGTCTGCCATTCAAATCACCAACCGCAAAAAACAAAAAAAAACAAAAACAATCCAAACCTGTACTATCATGACAAAAGTCTCTCACACATACACACTAAACAGAAATGGACAACAATCTGTCCATGCACTGCCACCTTCCTTATCATGCAAACTTTTTTTTACCATTTCAAACTCAAGCGAGCGTATCGGCGCATTCCACACAACATGAGCACGTCCAATACCTCTAAACTTCTTTCAGTCAGTCTACAGTATAGTAGCTCATATTACAGATCTGATACCCTCTAACTTTAACATACCAGCGACACTCTTCTCCTCCTTCTCCTTCATAACCCTTTCTCCATCGCCTCCACCCTCACATGGCATCAGCGCATCACACAGAAATGCCAGGAAGCTTTTTAACAAATCAGAACTGCCATCTGCTAAAGCATCATCGCTCTCTTTTTGCACAGACTCAAGGCCCTTGCAAAAGTCAGGCAAGCCTATGAAGCAGGAAGAGCACAAGACAGGGTGAGGACTGAAAGCAGATAAAATAAATAAATTAAAAACATACGAAACGTCAGTTCCTTTCATTCTTAAATCTCCTATTCTAGATTGCAGTGTGGGATTGTATTTATTGTGAATGTACTCTTGGGCAAGTACAACCTCATATGTTGTATAGAACTAGACTAAAAAGAAAAGCCATCCTCTTCTGGGTGACACCTGACAGTGCGATTAGAAATAATTCCCTTCTATAACTGTATATATGGTGACAGGTGCAAAACCAGAATATATTATAATTTAACAATAAGTGCATCTTGTTTTTCTTTTATAGAAACTGAACACGTGTTTAGAATTAGTGTGGAAATTAAGGACCTTAAGTCAGTCATGCAGGTATAAACACACATACAGACACACACATACACAACAACTTGGATCCCAAAAATATTCAAAACTCACCCAAAAGAACTTTGGCATCTTCTGTATCAAAGTCACCATCACCATCAGCATCGTAAAATTTTCCCAGTGTGCCTGCAAAAAAAACAGGATTGGTTTTTCTTCTCATTTTAGCAAATCACAGGTGAAAAAACGTACATCAATATAGTTACAGTTACATGCACACTAACCTGAACTGTACAGACAAGATGATGCTTGTTTTTCTTTTATTTAAAATTTCATTTCAAGATTTATGAAGGAAAGTGGTGTATAATAACCAAACCTTCATTTACATGTAGATACACTATAATAACAAAAGTACTGGGACACCTGACTTTCCAGCCATATGTTATTCTTCCACAAACTGTTAGAAGTCCTCAACTAATATTATATATATATATATATATATATATATATATATATATATATATATATATATATATATATATATATATATATGTGTGTGTGTGTGTGTGTGTGTGTGTGTGTGTGTGTGTGTGTGTGTATGATGTCTTTGGATACATATTTACACCACTTGAACAAGGAGCCCAAACCTGTTCCAGCTCCTGTGCACAAAGCCAGCTCCATAAAGAAATGCTTTACATCCATGAAGATCTTAAGTGGCCTGTTATAAGCTCTGACCTCAGCCCTATTCAACACCTTCGGAATAAATTGCACACTGACTGCATCCCACTCATCCTCATCCTACACCAGTACCTGCCTTTTAACTCCCAAATCCAGTCTGACATCTTCACAGAAGAGCGAATGGGAATTACATGTGGTATAGGACGTTCAAAATTTGATCTCTAATCTTATGGTCGGGTGTCCGCATACTTTTGTCCATATAATGTACGTTTCGATTCCTATTTTAGCAAACACACTGCGAGTAACTTAAACGGTCAATTGTTTTTAAAGGGGGAACTCGTAGGCAAACCCACAACATACCCACAACATTGTTGTATTCAACAAGTTCAAACCAGACGACTGCCACGGACATCCAGGCGCCTAACAACGCCAGCACTATGATCCAGCTGAAAATCGAGTGTCCCTGAGACTTCTTGGGGCTCTTCGTGACGGCAGGAACTGCCTGGGACTCTGTGAACACAAACACACAGGCGAAATGACAGACAGGTACCGGATACTGATGCAGAGTTCGCGGTTATTTGGTCTATAATAATGCGAGTTTGAAAGAAAAACAGAATTTACATTGAAATTTAACTGAGGACATATAGTATGTTTTATATGCATACGTTGTGCAATGGTCTCCATTTCTCTTAGACACATGAAGCAAAAATCTGACAAATATTACAAAGATGATGAAAAAGAATGTCGCATAAGCACATAACTATGACTGGTTTCTTTTTTATTTTTACTTAAGATCTCTATCGCCAACTTGCACTCAGAACTTTGACCACACAGGATGCAGCATGTTTCATTCAAATGCAGAAATATGTTTTGCACTGCAAATAACAACAGCAGGCAAATGAGTATATTATATATATGTGCTTTTTTCTCAATATACAAAATAAAGAGATGAATTTAAGGGACGTGTGAAAAGAAACACAACCTGAAGGTGCTAAGTTTGCTACAGCTCTGTGAAAACTGAATGCTGTTACTGGAAATACTGTTGTATAGTGCTGAAACGATTCCTCGAGTGACTCGTGTCATTCGAATACAAAAAAATGTATTAAGGAGTAACTTTTGATTAACGCTTTAGTCTTTTTAACTATAAAAGGAGCACTGTGTTTCCCACAGACTATTCTTACTGACAAACCACCCACTAATCTCTGGAGCATTCTGGACAGATGAACACAGAAGATGCTGCAGAATAAAAAAAAAAAAATGGAGGAACGGGGAGAAAATAGCGAAAAGGTTCATATGGAAACCTGTTTCAGCCACAATGAATTCCTTTTTTCCTCCCAATTCCTTCTTTTTTTGCCAATCAGGCAGCGTCACCCTCCTCTGGAGTGCCAGAAAGCTTTACACATTGAAAATGAAATGGGCTACGATCAATAGAATCGCATGGTATCAAACTACGTCACTAATCCCTGGAGAGAACTCTGTCTAACAATCAGCTCTAGAGGAGACAGAACAAGACAGATGAAGTAGAGGAGCCTCGTTCATACACCAACATCTTCACACTTCAGGCCCACAACAAATCTTGGATGTTTACCAGAAATTAAGTCGGAATTGCAAGAAATGCAGTCAAAAATTGCGAAAAAGCAACTTGGAATTGTACGAAATATAGTGGGAATTAGGCAAACTTTTTTTATGTGGCGGAAACGGGCTTCCGTAGATTCAGGCCAAAAAAATTAAAAATACGACAGAAAGTATCCAAGGTTTGGGATCATTTACATCTGAAACAAAGAAAGTAAAAAAACATACAGTGCGTTTACTTCCATTTTTAGAGCAATCTAAAATGCATTTTTATATTTTTATTTATATTTTGATGAAATGCAGTTTTCACAGATACTCTTGTTTGCAATTTCAGCAATAAACTTTTTCTAAAAGGGAAACAAATGACTTGTTCATTTGAAAAGACCCGTCTTAATTTCTCTTGTATATTTAATATTGCTCTTTGATGAAGAATCAAACTGATCGATTACTCGATTAATTGAGGGAATAATGGGTAGAATACTTGATCACTAAAATAATCGATAGCTATAGCCCTACTGTTGTCGAGATACGGCATGATCCTATAGCTTCATGGTCATGATTCAAACCTCTTATGTGTCAGCAATTATAAAAAGCATAACAAAATGTTATTTGATTAAAAGCCATACAGCTACTTTTTAGGAAATGAGAACATATTAGTTTAAGAGCACACACATAAACCGTCACTCTGCGGTTAGCGGCATGCTGTTAGAGAGAACTAATCATCCGACCTTACTTTCTGACCAATAAAAATTAAAATAAAAACCTATTTGCTTCAACGTAGTGGTCTATTCCACATAAAGCCTGGGTTATATTTATAACACAAACGTGTCTTGCCTTCTTACTTGTATATAAAGTGAGAATGTCCACTAGAGGGCAGAAAATGCACGTTCTCGACCACATTTTCTCCACAAAAATGAGTCAAATAAATGTAGATATAACATATAAAACAGAACATACCATTCACTAAGTCTCGCCAACAAATGAGGTTTTCTTACACATGAATGTAACTCCTCAACTAAGAGACCCCCTATTTTCAGTTTTGCATTTTTAGTTATATTATGATGTTGCTGTATTTCACACCCACAAAAAGCGGTGTGAGGCGCTGCAGCTTGGCACGTACTTCTCGTACATCAGCCCTTCCTGGGTGCTATGCACGCATTATAGTGCTGCGTTATCACTGGCAATGTCGATCTAACGTCCTTAATGGAATATGTGGAAAAATTTCATTTCCATGCAAGACTTAGAAGAGGCTTAGAAATGAGCAGGATGAAAGACAAGGTCACCTGCTCTCAAACGCTCACACAAATACACACATTTTCTAGATTCTGCAAACTTCAGAATGCAAGCCAACACAAGGGCTGTGTCCTAAATAAGGTCGTCACGGACACTGCATTTCAAGCAATTCATCAATGATTATTTTCCCCCCTCAAGCCGTATGAGAGGGTTTTTTTTTTTCAACTAAAGATGCATCGATCCTTTTATTCCTATATACAATTTGTTTATTGATTATTACCAAACACAGATCTGATCCTGATTTCCTGGCTGTAAGCAAACTTGTGCTAAGTTATGCAGAATATCACAGGCATTATGGGGCATGCTTTAGTACAGAGTGTGTCCTGTGTCACCATTTGCAGCGGGTCAGTGAATTAAATCCAAACCTCGGTTCGTTGCTGGTTATGACCAAACATGGATAATCATGCTTTCATACGATCTACATGCCGTGTCTTTATAAATAAACCGCATGTCATTCAGCTTGTCAGCAAGAGTCATCTTTTTCAATGGGAAACTTGCTGACACACGCAACTTTAGACACAAAATTTTGCAAAGAAACACCAGAACACAAGACAAACAATGAGAGGCAGCAGTGAGGGCGTCTAACAGGTGCTCGTACATGCCGGACCCAACCATTTCTCCTCTCGCGTTCCCTTGAAAAGATCAAGCTACCTGCCACATTTGCCATTTCCGTTCCGTCCGCTTGCGTTTCTTCCATCGTACACTAAGTGCCTCAGCAGAAACCTGCAAGGGAAAAGTAAAGTTGGTTTTTTTCCCTGCTCATAAACAGCAGCAGCAGCAGGAGCAGTGTTCGCTGGCTCAGCTGCAATCTGATCCACGCCCGGCCCGTTGGGTATTTTTAGTGGTGCTGTCACCACACTTCGCTCTTCTGGGCCTCATATGGAGAACCTGGACTATGGGAGCGTCTCATGCGCATGCTCAACACTCACGACCACAAAACTGCACTCCGCCGATGCAGATTCGTTTGCGATTCTGTAGCACTTTTTACACACGGATATGGGGAAAAACAACTTTCACACCAAGTAAATCAATAATTTTTCTCCTTCACTCTCTCGAATTCACACCGCAAGTACACACACACACACACGTGTGTATATATATATATATATATATATATATATATATATATATATATATATATATATATATATATATATATAGCATGGGCTCAAAATATTACAGTTGACACAATATTAAGCACAGATATAGAAATAGCCCTTGGTGAACATTAGAACCTGCTCGTGTCTTTTTAATACAATCTTAACCTACCAGTACTGTTTAACAGTGGGTTTCAAAGTGGAGTTTGCTGGTGTTTCCTGTTTCCACACAGTGGAGAAAATCCACCACAAAGTTATGACATTTATATGACTGATGTATTTGAATAGCTATTACCCTGTTGGACTGCTCATCTGAATTACCTGGGGTCCATTCAAACAATAAATAAATAAATAAATAAATAAATAAATAAATAAATAAATGATGCAGATTTGGTCGTAACAGGTTCTGTGGTGGACATTTCTGGGAATCCGTACTGTGCTGTGTGTATTACATACTATATACATCAAAGACGACTAGTGACATCAAAATTTGTATACATTTTTTTTTTTATCAAATTGCACCCATGCACCTTTTTACACTGTTCATTTCACTGTTTTTGTGCAATCAGGATGCAGCCTAAGTTTATATGCAAGGGTAAAATATCTCTCTCTCTCTCTCTCTCTCTCTCTCTCTCTCTCTCTCTCTCTCTCTCTCTCTCTCTCTCTCTCTCTCTCTCTCTCTCTCTCTCACACACACACACACACACACACACAGACACACAGACACACAGACACTTGATTCTTCTATAGTTTTCCACATCTTGACACAATCATCTGGTCCAGATCAGGTCTTAAATTAAGGTAAATACAACAGTTTCTACACTGAGGAAGATCGTTCACATCTGGAAAACATTCAAACCATCTGCCCAGGAGTGGACATACCAGCTACAATCACTACATAGTCAGACTTTACAATGCTCAAACCCCAAGAGTCCCAGACATACCAGGCCTCAGTTAACATGTTAAATGTTACATTTCATGATGGCACAATTAGAAAAAATAACTGTTCTGAAGTTTTGCATGGGGAAGGCCTCTAAAATAAATTGCCACATGGTGTGCAAACAGTGTTTGAACAAACCAGAATACTTCAAGAACAATGTCTTTTGTACAATCAAAACCAAAGTGGAGATGTTTAGCGCCACACTGGGCATTAAACCCAGCATATCAGCACAAACGATTATCTGGGCTTGTTTTGCAGCCACAGGTCCTGAGCAGCTTGCAGTCACTGAGTCAACCACTACTCTCTATGCCAATTTATTCTAGAGCCAAGTGAGAAGATCTATTCGACAGATAAAACGTGGCCAAAATTGGGTCATGCAACAAGACAATGACCACAAGCACACCAGCAAATCTACAGCAGGATGGCTGAAAAAAAACAGAAGCAAGGTGTTGCAAGTTCAGACTATAAACCGTCTGTGACAAGCCCTTAGGGGAGAATTGCATAAACAAATGCCCACACGCTTTAATGTACTGAAGCAACATTGTCTAAAAATTACACAATTACACCCGATTTCTCCACAACGAGGTCAGAGACGGATAGTCATACAGACCACATACAAATCGCAAATGTTGAGCTATTTTATGAGTTGCTCAGTAGCTCCTAGTTTTATAACCATAATAACTGTATAAGACTGTGGAAAGAACATTATTCATAATCTTATACTCCAGTAATCATGTTAGTTCTCACTCCCCAGTGTTCTGTATTGTTGAAAGATTTATGATCAAACTCTTGATGTCACCCAAATGAGGATGGGTTCCCCTTTTGAGTCTGGTTCCTCTCAAGGTGTCTTCCTCACAACATCTAAGGGAGTTTTTCCTTGCCACAGTCACCATGGCTGCTAATCAGGGATAAATACACACCATTCACCTTGACTGTTGATTTCTGTAAAGCTGCTTTGAGACAATGTCTGTTGTGAAAAGCGCTATAGAAAAAAAGTTGACTTGACATGACCACTAGTCATAAACTACTTCAAATGATTGCTGCGAAAGGTGCTTCTAAAAGCTACTAAATCATAGGGTGTACTAAGTTTTCCCACATGGCTTCTCCAGTTTGGCATGGTGTAATGTCATGTGTTGTTCATCTGATTCTGAGGCCTTTAAGACCTGCTAAGATATAACGCTTTATATACATATTCCTCCAAGTGTGCATGTAGGAATCACAAAACACCCCAGACAAACCTCACATTCCTTGGAGAAGGTCATAAGTAACACAAGTGCTCAACTAACATTGAACTCCAACTTTTATGAGATCGTGTTTTGTGGTCAAAAGTGGAACTGGTGGATACGGCAAAAAGCTAGCACAGTATTCCATAATAACAACAATAAGAATTGAAAGAACCAATGGTCAAACATGATGGTGGTACTGTGATGGTCTGGGAAACTTGCCATAATGGATGGAAACATGAATTCTGTTCTGTACCAGAAAATCCTATTTGAATATCCAGTAATCAGTGCATGAACTGAAGCACAAGAGCAATTCCACCCCTGAACAACTCAAAGGAAACAAAATGTTGTATTGACCTAATCAAAGTCTCTTGTACCTGAACCCCTCTGCATGCTGTGGCAGGACCATAAACTGGAGTTCCTTCTCGAAAATCCTCTAATGTGACTTTTTTGGCAATTCTGCCAAAAAATGTAAACAAAAGAATGGGACAGAAAATCCTCCGCAGCAATGTAAAAGACAGATCTAATTGTTGCATCAGCTTTTCCCCCATCAGTAATGAAATGATCATTTAATGTTCTCATTTTGTATGAATATGCTAAATACAGAATATCAGGAAGGAAGCAATTACAGCTTCACAGCACTGAACTTCGGCTTTCATTTCCTGAATTGTTAAACAGCAAGACCACTGTATGTCTCATTTATAGCCAGTTATTTGTAAATTATAATATCTGTTAGACTGATGATAAATATTTAATAGCTCTTGCGTGTATTGAGCTCTGCAGGTATTGTTTAAAAAAATGAGAGAGAGAGAGAGAGAGAGAGAGAGAGAGAGAGAGAGAGAGAGAGAGAGAGAGAGAGAGAGAAAGAAAGAGAGAGAGAGAGAGAGAGAGAGAGAGAGAGAGAGAGAGAGAGAGAGAGAGAGAAAGAATGCATAGTCCCAGCAGCAAAATGCATCCACCAGAAGTGCAAAAAGTAGCAATGTGCAAACTGACAAGTGCACATAAACATGTATGTACAGAAATTATATATAGAGGCTTTGGCACTAAAGATGTGCAGAAGCTCTTGGGCAAATACAACAAATACATATACAAGCTATGGGTGGTGTAAAAAAATGTGCAGAAAATAAACCAACATGAAGGGAGACACATAAAGAGAGCTGTCTATGGGGGAAAAAAACAAACCATTTTTTAAACAGATAAAGGCAAGAGAAAAGAATAACACCATCATTAGGCATAGCCAATGCAGCAAATCGGCATGTCTTGAAAACTAAACCATTAGTTTAATAACAACCAGACAGTAAATAAAAATAAAAGGCAGAATTATAAATGACAATTATAAAAATGAGACAGAAAGGTTGTGGGATGAAGATGATATTTAAAAGTGTGGAGAAGGAAAGGATCTGCTTATGATGCATTCATGCATGGTGGGGGTGGTGTCATGATTCATTAATGTATGACGATGTAAATAACAGTATGATTGTAGCAGCTAGAATGAATTCAGAGGACTACTGAGACATTCTGTCTGCCAAATTACATTAACCATTGAATACATCCAGTGTAAGTGGGAGAAACTTTATCATCAAGAAAATGACTCAAAACACACTGCCAACAAGTCTGTGTGTCTGTCTGTCTGCCTGTTTGCCTATCTGTCTGTCTGTTTGCCTATCTGCCAATCTATCTATCTATCTATCTATCTCACACACACACACACACACATACACAAGAACAGTTACCTTTTCTTGCCTGTTTGCGTGCAGTTTTCCTCTGCCCCATGGTGGAGGTAGTGGAAAGCAATGCAGCAGCCTAAAAGTAAAAAACCTTAAAATAAAAAAAACAACCTTTATATTTTACAGGTTTCCGGATTCCGGTGCAAAAATCTTACAATAAATCAGGACAAAATCAGCAACTAAACTCTGCGTTTCCGTGAGAGTTGACAGACGAGCATTTCGTCCAATGTCTAGTAGGAGAAACAGCGCTCTCGGCGCTTGGAGCTAATCAGTGCTCAGCGTTTCCTCAGCGCGCGAATCGTGCGGATCCGCGCCCCCGAGCCCGCCCACTGCTGGGACGTGCGTAACGTGGCAAACTCGAGACTGAGAACCGGCAGTTTTTCTCGCGAGATCTGTGGCTCTAATTAATTCAAGCGGGAACAGGGGCAACATGCTTCCTTTCATTTTATTGCATCATTATTGTTTTTACACTGAAAACTTAAAACTGATGCACTCATGCACTCAACACCCGGCCTTCTTCTCTCCACCTTTCAGAATAAATAAAAAGCAATTAAAATAAATATCATTTCCAAACCTTTTATTCATACAAAGCCTGTTATCAGTACTTTTATATATTTACTTAAATGTGCATATTGATTAAACTTTAACACTGGTCAACACTAAAAAAGGAAAACAATATGAAAGGACATCTGCACCAGTTCCTCTTCTTTGGCCATAGCTACCTAACTACTTTCATTTACTGTTTTTATTTAACTTTTTCCTTTTCCTTTAGTATTTTAAAGGTCAGCTCCTGACACAATGTCAGTGTCCAGTCGGTCAGCTCAGATTCAAACCTAGGCAACTGCCTGCTCTGACTATATATATATATTTGGCATTTGTATTGTGATGCATTGTTATTTTTTAAATATTTGCATCTGTAAAAATGTATTTATATAATTAGTAGATGCTCTATACTTTTAATATTTGCCTAGTGACCAATAATGTGTAACAAATATGTTATATGTATATTAGGGGTGTAATGGTACACTTTTCCTACTGAACTTTTTGTTGGTACAGGGCTTTCGGTTCAATTACTGAATGCAATTTTGTTTAGTTTATTATTATTTATTATTATTATTAAACTTGAGAACATACACAACATGCCCAGGGGTATAAAGAAACTACAGTTAGCGCAGTGTCACTGTGGCTACTCACTCCATACTGGAAATACAGTTTGTAGTGCACTGAAATACAATTTGTAACACGTCGTTTTGCCCATGAGTAAAATTGAGCCAATTCCTGGATTCATTAGCATTTTATGTCCAACTTCAAGAATTATCTTAAAAAGAGAAAATCCTGACAATTTCGCATATCGAGGGAGTGAACGAATGAAGCATGGAAGGATTGAAGACATTTGTTAAAGTATGCTGAAAAAAGTAAAACAGTTAAGTAGGGCAGTTAAGTAGAACATATCTTTAGAAAATTAAATATTAAATGTAATACACACACACACACACACACACACACACACACACACACACACACACACACACACACACACACACACACACCTGTATTACCCATATGGGTCTAACAAATGTCTATTTCTTTTTTTATTAAATGTCTATTTCAGTTTATTTAATTTTATTTAAACAATATAATTTGTGCCTATTTAACTGACTACTCAATTTAATTAATATAATAAAGTGTCTTTCATTTTCATATATTAAATTTTTATTAAATATAAAAAAAATTCATATAATTTAAACATACAGACATTTGATTTTAAATTTTTTGTTTCAAAATTTTAAACTGTTGATGTTAATGTTAATAAAAATAATAAACTGCGTTAATAAATAAGCAAAAAGCAATTTTGCAGTTTTTTTCCCCCTAACTGTACTAAAATTGAACTGAACCGTGACTTAAAAACCAATTTACGTACCGAACCATGAATTTTGTGTACTTTACACCCATAATATATATACATATATACAAAATTTCCTTTGCAGAGAGCATACTGCACAGTCCTGACAATAGCTTTTTATCAGGACAATTACTGTACTTACAAAAAAATCCCACACTTTATAATTTTTTTTTCTATTACATTTTTATTTTAGTGGAAATATCAAAACACACCATCATTAGACAATATGGGCATCCTGGACATGCTAAATCAATATATATATTTTTTTTGCTTTTTTAAAATGATTTAGTAGTCTTAAAACTATTTATACAATACTAAATCAAAATAATTTTGTTCACATGAACCAAAAAAACATTGACAAATATATACCTACCATGAACAGAAAATATGTTACTCCTTTGAATTTGTAAAAACCAAGTTCTCATATTCAGCATATTTTATTCCAACTAATATCAACACAGTATTGATGGGTGTGAGTAAAAGCTTTATAGCAGCTATATAATGAATTTATAAAGCCCCATAAAATAAATTCAAATTCAAAAACTTATATATTATTAATTTTACCTGTACTTGAAATCTTATAAGATATTTTTTATTTCTTACAATAATTATTTTTTATGTATGTTGCAGCAACTATGCATAGTTTTACAGTTTCTTGTAAATTGTGGCTTAGTTTGTTCATCAGATTTTATGATGAGACTAATGCAATTACTTGACAAATAAATACAAGTTAAAAAATATTTCTAATGGAATTGTAATGTTGGGTAAATGTGTGCTCTTAGGCAGACAGCCATAAAATGAATAAATAAGCATGAATTTAGCAATGCAAATCAGAGTATGTACAAGAAAAATGTAATCCAATGAACTTTTTTACTTACTAAGGAAATTTGAATACAAGTAAGTAATTGTGTGAATATTTGCATGACACATACGTTTTTACTTTACATCAGTGAAACTATTGAGTTTTGAAAATGATTCTGCATTAAATAATAAAATAACATAACATAATAGCGTTTATTCATTAATGACAAAAGACAGAAATACTGAGAAAAAAGAGAGAAATGGCTCTCACGGTTCCAATTTTTGTATTAAACTGATCAAAAGCACAGTGTGCATGTGTACACCACATTCTCGTTGTTGTTGTGCACGCGAAACAAGCCCATTGTGGTTTAGGTTTGGGTCAGTCTATATCACACCTCAGGAATAGAGTGGTCCATTAGAGATTTCACTATGCTGTTGCACATCCTGTGGAAAGAAAGCAAGTAATATTTATAATATATATATATATATATATATATATATATATATATATATATATATATATATATATATATATATATATATATATATTAAGTTAAACGAGAGTACTCCACATACCACCATATTTATCTATTTATCATACCACCATATATATATGGTGGTATGATATATATATATATATATATACCATATATATATATATATATATATATATATATATATATATATATATGGTGGTATGATAAATAGATAAATATGGTGGTATGTGGAGTACTCTCGTTTAACTTAATATTGTTTAACCCCCTATTTACCTTTTCATCATGTGTTCAAAGATCATCACTGGCATCACAGTCACAGTCACAACATTCCCACTAGTGTTGAGGATGTCTGACACTTGAGAGTCCTGACAAGCAAAGGAAAGTAAAGGACAGACAATCATTGATTTGTGCACTTGTATTTTAGAAGTGTCAAGATGTTTTAATTTTTGTGACTGTATTACCTTTCAAAGGTGGGGGAATGACAAATATTGTGAACATGTATATCTGAGGGTTCTCTGTAATCTGTTATAAAAATGCTGGAAATTCTCCAAAGAGACACTAAATTTAACTCCACCATTTGGAGGACCTACATTCTTTAATAGCTCTTATAATGGAATCCCATATTGTCAGTTGTAACCTAAAATGCTCATGTTTTTACATGAGAAATTAACTATGAGGGCATACACCCCCCCCAAAAAAAAGGATTATGTATGTATGCAAAATGCAGATTCATCAGGCTGATTAGAGAGAGAAAGAGAGAGAGAGAGAATGAGAGAGAGAGAGAGAGAGAGAGAGAGAGCGATTCACCTTCAGTCCAATCACATTCTGACCATTGATTTCACAGATCTGGTGATCAGTGAGCAGTCCATTACGAGCTGCAGAGCTGTCCTTCACTATGGATGTGATTCTGCCCTTCTTGAAGATAAACCCAAGCTGCCCACTCATGTCTTTATGCAGAGTGACAGCACGCTCCAGTGGCCTGAAAAAACAACACATAAATCTCCAAGACACATTTCAATACCATGCCCTTTCTGATTCATTATTCACCTTAAAACTTGTATTATCTTATACCATGTTATATCATTATACATCTTATATCTTATATCCTATTTGATTCTGGAGACTGGACATGAGATTAAGGTCTAAGGCAGTGGTCTCAAATAGCCATATACGACCCCCTCCCCCTCCCTCCGGCCTGCAACTGATGTAAAAAATAAAAACTTAATCATTATTTTTTCTATTTGCTTCATACTAAAATTACCCCTTCATATTAAATTGAAACAAAAACATGATTCCATAAATAAAAAAACAAAACAAACATGCAGTATTTATTTGTGGATATGTCTGATATGCAAATAAAAAGTCGCCGTTCTAAAGGAATATAATATTAAACGTCATTACTCGAGTAAACATGGAGAACAGTATGAGAAGTATCAGGAAGACGATATATATATATATATATATATATATATATATATATATATATATATATATATATATATATATATATATATATACTGCTGTTTCCATTTTTTAAGTGTGACAAAAATATGTTAATAATAGAATAAAGTAAACTTCCAGAAATATTGCGCTTTCTTGTTTTGCCTAAATGTTAAAATGGCTCTCCAATGAGATTTCAATCACAGAAATGGCCCCCCAGCCAATTTGAGTTTGAGACCACTGGTCGAAGGAATTTAGACAACTAAACTTGTCCATTATGAGTTGCATTCTGACAAGTGTTTTAGAATAGAATAGAATAGCCTTTATTTGTCACATACACATTACAGCACAGTGAAATGTTGTTCTTCGCATATCCCAGCTTGCTTGAAAGCTGGGGTCAGAGCGCAGGGTCAGCCATGATACGGCACCCCTGGAGCACAGAGGGTTAAGGGCCTTGCTCAAGGGCCCAAGAGTGGCAGCTTGGCGAGACCGGGGCTTGAACTCCCGACCTTCCGATCACTAATCCAGCCCCTTAACAACTGGAGCTACCACTCCAGTTTTATCACTATGTTTTAATAAGTTATTGGGCAACCAGAAAAACAACTTTGGAATAGAGTGCAAAAATATCTCGAACTTTATTAGAGTGACAAACACAATTCTTATTTCTAAAACATGTACAGTATATCTAACAAATAACACATTCTTATATCTAACACACTCATGTGTGTACAATTGGGTTGAGATCTGGCAACTGGAAAAACTATAGCATATGATTTTGGCCTGTGAATGGAGGCAGTGTCATCCTGGAAGAGAGTACTCTATTCAGGATAGAAAAATGTGATCATAGGTTAAAGATTAGTCTGCTTTCCGTTGTATGTGAAGTGATTTTCCAGAACCATACTACCAAATTGTCCTGAAATGTGTCACTAAACTTAATTAACAAATGTATACATATAATGTTGTTAATGGTAAAAAGTTCATTGGAGCATAAATTATAATGCCCTCATTACACTATGTTTATATCAATGGCATACTACAGTTACACATGCATCTCAATAAATAAAAAGTTGATTTATTTTAGCTGAAGAGGGTGTGACACCATGGGTCTCCAATATTTAATTATATAATATCTAATTTTCTGAGTATCAGTCTGTGTGTGTTGAATCTATATAATATACGGGTTTCACTTTTTGTATTAAATTACTAAAATAAATCAACTTTTTAATGATATTCTAATTTATTGAGCTCCACCATGGATAAACTGCAGACTATAGTTCTTCATTTTGTACTACAGCATTCACTGACACTGCAAACCAACCAGGTGCTGCTGTCTTTGCATGTAAACATCTTCCAACTGACAGTTTGCCATGGAACAGCTAACCCTGGTCTTATATAAACCACATTTCTGAGTGATCTGTGAAAGCTGATAAGTAATTAATGAACACTAATGTAAACGAATCGAAAGATTGGCTGCTAGTTTGCTCATTTGCTTTGGCATATTGTACAAATCTCTTTCGCCTTGATTTTGTGGAAATAAACCAACAATTGAAATAGAAAATAGATTTCAACAAATGGATAGCTACTACCTGTTAGCCTTGCTCTCTCAGTATTGCTGTGTCCTTTTGAAGATGTTAAAATATCCAGTTCCTGGACACTTATTAATAATTCAGCTGATCCAATCTCATTCTCATGAATAAAAAATGTGTGTTTTATTTTCATGACTACCGGATACACCAACTACCAAATTACGTCCTTAAGATAAGAATTGTGTTTACCTGTCTCGTACAGCTAGCGTTATTCTCTCAGGACTGGCGTTCTTCAGAACCTTGTGTGCACGGTCACTGCTCCAGCCAGCACAGGACTCTCCATTGATCTGCAGAATCTGATCACCAAAGCGGAGTCCTGCTAATGCGGCTGCAGTGTTCACTTGTACCAGCTGTACGAACAACCCCTGAATAACAGAATCAGCCATTTTAGCACTGAAATAACATGCAGTAATTTAGACGTTTATGTCTAAATCAGTTTCTGGATTATGGATCAGTAACCTGTGATCAGCAATATTGCATCTATAATGAAGTACACTCACTGTCAATTTATGAACACATACTCTACACACCTGCACATTTATGTAGTTATCTGATAAGCTAATCATGTGGCAGCATCACAATAAATGAACTCATGCAGATACAAATCCAGTTTTGACAAGTCTGTTCTTACAACAGTCTGAGGTTCGTCTTGTTGGCTAATAAGAGTAAACACCAAAGCGGCAACGTAGCTCATACACCTTAAGGTTTTAATGTTTTTGCATGCCGGGATGCTTTTCTGCTCTAATTGGTTTAAAATAGTGACTGAATTAAAATATTCTTCCTGGCAGCTCAAATTATTTTGGCCAGTTTCCTCTGACCTCTCTTATCAACATTGCCATTTCCACGTACAGAACTGTAACTTAATCATTGTTTTATGTTTAGCTAGAGTTTTTTAAATATTAAAACCAACCTATCTGGCATCAATATACATGTGACTATCAAAGCCACAGGTAAATTCTGATGTTTGATGTGAACATCAACTGAAGCTCTTGATCCATATCTGCATGGTTTTATGCATAGTGCTGCTGCTACATGTTCAGTGGATGAAATAATGGCATGAATATGCAGGCGTACAGATGCAGATAAACTGTACAACATTTTATTTCTTGAATTGCTAATAATAATAATTGCTTTGGTTAGTAAAGATTTCTGTAACTGCACTGTACTTTTTTCCTACTGATATAAATGGTTCCAAAAAATATTGTCTTAGTAAAGTCTGGGTGTGTTGCATGGTGGCATGATTAATGAATCCATTTTACATTGTCTACGGCCTTGAGGCGGAGGCCGATCTTGCCGTCCATGTCTTTACAGAGCACCACCTCTCTAACGCCCTGCCGAATCTCAGCCCTCTTCACTCCCATATCGTTGCCAGTTATCGGAGCAACTGCCCAGTTTGTTCCAGACGAATGAACACTGAGAGCCTGTGAACAGCAGAAGAACTCTTCTATAGACTGTGCATTTTATTTGAGCCATGTAGTTGCACCGTGGCCATGTCTCACTTGTAAAAGAGAGCAATGATATTAATGGGACTTCCTGGTAAAATAAAGGTAAATAATAACAATGTAGAACAACTTACATATAGTTACATATAGAGACTTACTCCACTACTTTGCTCAGGGACTGTAGAAAATGCTTTTATTGCCTCAATATTAAGATTCAGGCCCATAAATTCACTCAGCTGAGGGTACAAACTTCCAGAGGCATCTGTCCATAGAGAGATTCATTATAAATACAATCAAATAGAAATGTAAACATTAAAATGATAAAGCATTTGGAAGGTTTCAGTGTCTGACCTGCTCCAATTTCCTCCACCTTTGCCCCAGTGTGTGGTGGGCTAGATTGATAGGAGGTGGGGTCCGGGAGTGCCAGGGGTGGGGCTTTAAATGGACTGGATGTAGGAGTGTTCCTTGCCTGCAGCAGGAACATGTTCAAGAAGGAATGCAGGATGTTGCACACTGTATGCTGATGAGACATAGAGCTTTTTACATCACACTTACAAGACACAAAAAGCCTTACCTGAATAAATTTATCCACCTTCAGGTCTTCTAAAGACGGATACAATGACATGGTTGCTCTCTTGTTTTTTCTTGATCTGGATCAGTTACCTGGAGACACGCAAGTCGTGTTGTAGTGCATTGCCACAGAATTGAGTGCGATTAGAAATTTTAAATAAACAGACAGGAGATTAAACAGATCGGAAAACAAAGCGTTTGGTTTGTTTGGATTGTAGGATATCCATCCATCCACCTATGCAGCATTATGTAACAGCACCAGCAAAATAATAATAATAATAAAAGTCTGATTATTTCCCATAAACCCTTCAGATCCGCAATGTTAAACGGTGTATGGGGCGTTTATTCCCACAATGATGCATTACATGGACGTCGTAAACAAAAGTGCACATGTAGAGGCGGAAATAAGATGAGGTAACACCTCGGAGAATTTCGCAATGCGAATCCCATTTACGCATCCTCCTGCAATGACGCTTCAAATCGGTCATTCACACAATCGACCCACATGCATAACCTGTTTTAGCAATGAAAGATGGAGGATGCATTTATTTATTTTTTCGGGAATGTGCTGTAATTCCTATTTAGACTTACCTTAATAATGGTGATGTGGTGGTAATGATGATGCGGATGAGTGCGCGGCCGTGAGTAGGAATTTTCACCTGGTTAGTCTCCAATTCAGCGTTGCGATTCAGAACACATACACTAATGATGATCCTGACTAGTCGCTGACCTTCTGTGTCTCAGATGATGAGCTGACCACGCGGTATCAAATGCGCCGACTGTGCGCGTGCACGGTTTGTTCTCGGGTCGCGCGCGAGTTCCTTCGTCGATTCATGACCAATGTGTTGATCTGATTGCCAGCAAAAACATTATGTTGTTCCCTAACATGCAAATAACATGCATGTACCCGTTATACTGCTATAGTGATACCCAGTTATACTGTAGAGCTTAATTATGTTCCACTATATTTTTTGGCATCTTAAGAGTGATGTTTACATCAAGGCCACTGGCTAAAAAAACATCTTAACATTTATAAAGTCCTATTCCTGCACACAACATCTATTGTTTGATTTTCTAGTCATAACTGTCAGTGTTCAATTGCCAGTCTGGTATATCAGAGACAAATAATATTGGTGAACAAGAAGAGACTTTTTTTCTTCACTTGTGCATGGTTGTGAATACACTCAAAACTTATTCTCTTTGAACAAATCATTTAGAGAGGGGAAACTGTTATGTGTATACCTAATAATGATGCTTATAGACATATTGAAGAAGCACTGAGAAACATTAGCCTCATGATATCTTGGAGAATGTGAAAAAACTGCTGAGCAAAGTTTTTTGAGAAGATTAGGAATTTATTTACGAGTGTTTAACACTACTTTGCTTTAAGATTAATTGTTATATTGTATGTTGAATTGATGGAATTTTACTTTGTATGTTTCTATGTTTGATGATTCTGGAGTGAATTAGATGAAGTGGTAGATGGTGTACCTAGGAAAGAACGGTTGGTGATTGGGGCGGACTTTAATGGGCATGTAGGTGAAGGGAACAGAGGTGACGAGGAGGTGATGGGTAGGTATGGTTTTAAGGAGAGGAATGTGGAAGGGCAGATGGTGGTAGATTTTGCTAAAAGGATGGAATTGGCAGTGGTGAACACTTATTTTAAGAAGAAGGAGGATCATAGGGTGACGTATAAGAGTGGAGGAAGGTGCACACAGGTGGACTATGTGCTATGCAGGAGATGCAACCTGAAGGAGATTGGCGACTGTAAGGTGTTGGCAGGGGACAGTGTAGCTAGACAGCATAGGATGGTGGTCTGTAGGATGGTTCTGGAGGCGAAGAAGAAGAGGAGGAGATTGAGGACTGAAAGAAGAATAAGATGGTGGAAACTGAAGGAGGAAGAGTGTAGTGTGAGGTTCAGGGAAGAGGTCAAAGAGAGGCTCAGTGGTGTTAAGGAGGTGTTGGATGATTGGGCAACTACTGCAGGAGTGATGAGGGAGGCAGCTAGAAAAGTACTTGGTGTGACATCTGGAAATAGAATGGAAGACAAGGAGACGTGGTGGTGGAATGAGGAAGTGCAGGAGAGCATAAGGAGAAAGAGGTTGGCAAAACAGAAGTGGGATAGTCAGAGTGATGAGAAAAGTACGCAGGAGTACAAGGAGATGCGGCAGCAGGTTAAGAGGGATGTGGCGAAAGCCAAGGAAAAGGCATATGAGAAGCTGTATGAGAGGTTGGACACTAAGGAAGGAGAAAAGGATTTGTACCGATTGGCCAGGCAGAGGGACCGAGCTGGAAAGGATGTACTGCAAGTTAGAGCAGTAAAGGATGGAGAGGGAAATGTGTTGACTAGTGAGGAGAGTGTGTTGAGAAGGTGGAGGGAGTATTTTGAGCAGCTGATGAATGAGGAAAATCAGAGAGAGAGAAGGTTGGATGATGTGGAGTTGGTGAAGCAGGATGTAGATAGGATTAGTAAGGAGGAAGTGAGAGCAGCGATTAAGAGGATGAAGAGTGGAAAGTCGGTTGGACCAGATGACATACCGGTAGAAGCGTGGAGATGTTTAGGAGAGATGGCAGTGGAGTTTTTGACCAGATTGTTTAACAGGATTTTGGAAGGTGAGAAGATGCCTGAGGAATGGAGAAGAAGTGTGCTGGTACCGATCTTTAAGCATAAAGGAGATGTGCAGACCTGCAGTAACTACAGGGGTATTAAGTTGATCAGTCACACCATGAAGCTATGGGAAAGAGTAGTGGAAGCCAGGCTGAGAGAAGAGGTGACCATCTGTGAGCAACAGTATGGTTTCATGCCGAGGAAGAGCACCACAGATGCCTTATTTGCTTTGAGAATGTTGATGGAGAAGTATAGAGAAGGACAGAAGGAATTGCATTGTGTATTTGTGGATTTAGAGAAGGCGTACGACAGGGTGCCAAGAGAGGAGTTGTGGTATTGTATGAGGAAGTCAGGTGTGTCAGAGAAGTATGTGAGGGTGGTGCAGGACATGTATGAGGACAGTGTGACGGCAGTGAAGTGTGCAGTAGGTACGACAGACTGGTTTAGAGTGAAGGTTGGACTGCATCAAGGATCAGCCCTGAGCCCTTTCCTGTTTGCAGTGGTGATGGACAGGTTGACGGACGAGGTCAGACAGGAGTCTCCCTGGACTATGATGTTTGCGGATGATATTGTGATTTGTTGTGAGAGTAGGGAGCAGGTTGAGAAGAGCCTGGAGAGGTGGAGATATGCACTGGAGAGAAGGGGAATGAAACTCAGTAGGAGTAAGACAGAATACATGTGTGTGAATGAGAGGGAGGGCAGTGGAGTTGTGCGGTTGCAGGGAGAAGAGCTTCAGAAGGTGGAGGAATTCAGGTACCTGGGGTCAACAGTGCAAAGTAATGGAGAGTGTGTTAGAGAAGTGAAGAAAAGAGTGCAGGCAGGGTGGAGTGGGTGGAGAAGAGTGACAGGAGTAATTTGTGATAGAAGAGTATCTGCAAAATTGAAAGGAAAAGTTTATAGGACTGTGGTGAGACCTGCGATGTTGTATGGTTTAGAGACAGTGGCATTGAGTAAAAGACAGGAGGTGGAGCTGGAGGTAGCAGAGCTGAAGATGTTGAGGTTTTCGTTGGGAGTGACGAGGATGGATAAGATTAGAAATGAGTTTATTAGAGGGACAGCGCATGTAGGATGTTTTGGTGACAAGGTGAGGGAGGCGAGATTGAGATGGTTTGGACATGTGCAGAGGAGGGACATGAATTATATTGGTAGAAGAATGCTGAGGATGGAGCCACCAGGTAGGAGGAAAAGAGGAAGGCCAAGAAGGAGGTTCATGGATGTGGTGAGGGAAGACATGCAGGTAGTTGGTGTAAAAGAGGCAGATGTAGAGGACAGGGTGGTATGGAGACGGATGATCCGCTGTGGCGACCCCTAATGGGAGCAGCCGAAAGAAGAAGAAGAAGATGTTTCTATGTTTGATGACGATACAGTTCTCGATTGGAGTGTTAATGATGAAGGATTATATGCATGTAGGGATGAAATGAAATTAAATCTGTTGTTTTTGTTTGTCTTTATCTGTTTATTTGCAGTTTATATCACCAATCCTGTTCCTATAAGGAACACCCTATGTTATGGTGTGAGGCGCTAAATCATAAATTAATTAAGGTGTGCATTGTTAGTGTTAAGATGGGCCTCACACTGGTTCTCTAAACACATTCCTATGTTGTCTGTTGATCTTTACAATTTGAGTGTGTAAGGTGCACGCAATGTCTTTGTCTGGGCTCACACATCTCTGGTTACAATGTCCTCTTACACAATCAGGAACAGTTTTAGGTCAGGTTATTTCCAGTGTGTATATATACTTGTCTGTTATCTGCAATAAACTGAAGAAGAACATTTGCGCCATTCTGTGTGCTGTGTAATTCTTTCCTGATCAGAAAAGGCACCACCGGCATCGTAGATCACATGGGAAACCTCTCCAAGAATTAACTTTTGTTTGGGCATGATAAAAACAGTATGCAACCATGATTATGATGATAATCAGTTCAATGGAAAGTGCGGTGTCACCCGGCGGGGTGACGTCATGACCAGGAAGACTAGTGTGGACAGGCACAGCTAGGGCGAAGGACAGAGGGGCCAGGAGTGGGACTCAAGTCGAGGCTATAGTACCTGACAAAGGACAAAGAACCAGCCCACAGTGTTCCAAATGTCTTGGAGAGAAACACTGTACTGTATATCAGTGAGTTTTTAAAATGATTCTGCATGAAAAAAAAATGTACTTAATAGCATTAATATAAAAAGCATTCATTTATAAATGATGAAAAAGAGAAATACTGCAAAAAAAGGAGAAATGTCTCTTTTGAATTGTGTATTAAACTGATCAAAAGCATAAACAGTGTGAATGTGTACAGCATATTCTCTAAGCTGTTGTGCACATAAAACAAGCCCATTGTGATTCCGTTGTGGGTCAGTCTATAATTACACCTCAGGCAGCACCAGTTCTAGGCATAGGCAAACTAGGTAACCAGCTGGTGAAGCGCCATTGAATGCCCCCTGCCCTGCCATTGCCCTCTCTCATTTAAATTATCAACCTGTTTTTCTGCTCCAAAACAACCAACAGACGCTCTCTACATGCCAACAAGCTGTTTGGGAGGCATGCAAGGAAAAAGCCTTTTCTCACTAACACTCACAAACGTAAACGTCTGGAGTTTGCTAAGCGGTACTGGGACTTCAACTGAGATCGTGTGCTTTGGTCAGATAAGACTAAGATTGAGCTTTTTGGCAACAAACACTCTAAGTGGGTCTGGCGTAAAACAAAAGATGAGTATGCCGAAAAGCACCTCATGCCCACCGTGAAGTATGGTGGAGGATCTGTGATGCTGTGGGCCTGTTTCTCTTCCAAAGGCCCTGGGAACCTTGTTAGGGTGCATGGCATTATGAACACTTTGAAGTACCAGGATATTTTAAATAAAAACCTGATGGCCTCTGCCAGAAAGCTGAAGATGGGTCGTCATTGGGCCTTTCAGCAGGATAATGATCCAAAACATGTGGCAAAATCTACACAAAAGTGGTTCAGCAGTCACAAACTCAAGGTCCTCCCATGGCCATCTCAGTCCCCAGACCTCAACCCAATCGAAAACCTGTGGGGCGAGCTAAAGAGAAGAGTGCATAAGAGAGGACCCAGGACACTGGATGATCTAGAAAGATTGTGCAAAGAAGAATGGTCAAAAATCCCTCTCTCTGTGTTCTCCAATCTTGTGAAATGTTATAGGAGGAGATTAAGTGCTGTCTTGTTGGCAAAAGGAGGTTGTACAAAGTATTAATTAATTACCAATAATTGTGGCACACATGATTTCATGTTTTTTTTTTTTTCTAAATGTGTGATTTTTTTTTACCACCAAAGTAATGTACTTAAATGAAAGGTTGGATTTTTCTCTTTTTTTGCATTTGGGTTCTATGTTGTTTTAAAAAAAAGGAGAATTTTTTAGAAGTCCACGACCACATCTTAAACAGGGGTGCCAATAATTGTGGAGGGCACTGTGTATGTATGTATATATATATATATATATATATATATATATATATATATATATATATATATATATATATATATATATATATATATATGATATATAAGTCCCCTCTTTACCTTTTCATCATGTGTGCGAAGATCATCACTGGTGTCACAGTTAGCCACAACTTTCCAACTAGTGTTGAGGATGTCTGACAAACAGAGTACAGTAAAGGACAGCCACAGAGGCATTCATTGTTTGGTGCACTTGAATTTAGAATTATGAATAAGTTGTTTTTATATGTGTTATTTCAATACCTTTCCAAGAGGGGGGTCCCATATTGTCAGTTGTAACCTAAAATGCCCCCACATGCATGAAGAGGATTTGTAAATGAACTGTGAGGGCAAACACAGAAAAAAGATGGATTTAATAAGTATTCAAAACACAGATGCAGGGAGAGCTTCACCTTCAGTCCAATCACATTGTAGCCATTGGTTTTACATGATTTTGACATTTTTAAAGCTAAAACCAAACTGTCTGCTCATGTCCTTATGGAGAGGGAGAGCACACTCCAGTGGCCTGAAAAAAAATGACACATAAAATCTTTGATCTACAGAATCTGATCACCAAAGCGGAGTTCTAGCTGTACGAACAACCCCTGAATAACAGAATCACGGTCATTTTAGCACTGGCCAATAACATGCAGTAACTTGGACATAAATGATCTTGTCAGTTTCCAAATTATGAATCGAAACTGAAAGTTAGCTGTAATCAGTAATATTAAAATTACAATCAAGACACACTCACTGTCACTTTATTATGAACACATACACATATGCACATTCATGCAGTTATCTGATAAGCTTATGATTTAGCAGCATCACAGCACATGAACTTATGCAGATACAAATCCAGTTTTGACAAGTCTGTTCCCACAATAGTCTCAGATTCTTGTTCTTGGCTGACAGGAGTAACCACGGATGTTTTGTGGATGCTGAGATGCTTTTCTGCTTTCAACAATTGTAAATAGAGATTGAGTTATATACATTGAGAAATATCCTTCCTAGCAGCTCAAACTGAATGGGCCGGTTTCCTTTGAGCTCTCTTATTAACATGGCATTTACAAACAGAACTGTCACTCAGTCACTCTTTTGTTTTTCCTACCATACTGTGTAAATTCTATAGATTGCTTTGAAAACCAAGCCATCTGGCATCAATATATACAGTGGTGTGTTTGACCCCTTCCTGATTTCTTATTTGTTTTGCATGTTTGTCACACTTTAATGTTTCATATGTTTCATATGTTTCATTGAATTCAGGTGTGATAAACCACAGTTTTAACAGGGGGCAAACACTTTTCACACGGGGCCATGTAGTTCTGGATTTTGTTTTCCCTCAATAATAAAAACCTTCATTTAAAAACTGCATGTTGTGTTCACTTGTGTTATGTTTTACTAATATTTAAATTAGTTTAACGATCCTAAACATTAAAATGTGACAAACATGCAAAAAAAAAAAAAATAGGAAATCAGTTAACACTTTTTCACACCACTGTATGCCACAATTGAAGTCAAAGGAAATTTTTTTATTAATTCTGATGTTTGATGTGAACATTAACCGAAGCTCTTGATCCATATCTGCATGATTTAATGCATTGTGCTGCTGCTACATGTTTGATGAGATACTGGCATTAATATGCAGGCATACAGATGTTTGTCAATCGATAAATTATAAAAAAAATAATAATAAAATAAAAATGTTGTAAAAAAAATTGTAAAGATTAGTAGAAGGAGAATAGTAAAATATAGCCCTTTTTTTTTTTTTTACCTTTTTCCTACTGACATGATAATATTTGTCAGCTGTTTCAACAAGCATGTCTGAGTAAAGTCTGTGTGTTGTGTGACGACATGGTTTATGTATCCATCTTACATTGTCTACGGCCTTGAGGCTAGGCTGATCTTGCCGTCTATGTCTTTACAGAGCACCACCTCTCTTATGCCCTGCCAAATCTCAACTGCCCAGTTTGTGTCAGACGAATGAACACTGAGAGTCTGTGAATAACAGAAGAACACGGTTTTCTAGACTATGCATTTTATTTGAGCCATGTAGATGCACCTTGGCCATTGTCTCTCTGTAAAAAAAAAATACATGATTTCATTGGGAAAAAAAAAAAGGTAAAGAATAAAAATGTAAAACAACTTACATATAGTTACATATAGAGACTTACTTTGTGCAGGAACTGTAGAAAATGCTTTTATTGCCTCAATACAAGGATTCAGGCCCGTAAACTCACTCAGCCGAAGGTACAAACTTCCAGAGGCATCTGTCCATAGAAAGTTTAAGAAACATTAAAAATGATACTTCTTTTTGAAGGGTTCAATGTACGACCTGTTACAGTTGCCTTTTGCCCCAGTGTGTGGTGGGCTAGACTGATAGGAGGTGCCAGAGGTGGGGCTTTAAATGGACTGGACGTAGGAGTGTTCCTTGCCTGCAGCAGGAACATGTTAAAAAAAAAAATGTAGGATGTTGCACACTGTATGTCACATTGCGGTTTTACAAGACACAAGAAGCCTTACCTGAATACACTTATCCACCTTCAGGTTTCTAAAGACGGATACAATGACATGGTTTCTCTCCTGTTTCTTCTTGATCTGGATCAGTTACCTGGAAACACACAAGTCGTGTTGTGGTGCATTGCCACAGAACTGCGCTATTGAGATTTCCAAGTAGAGAGACAGGAGATTAAACAGATAGGAAAACCAAGCTGTTTGGCGTGTTTGGATTGTAGAAGCCGATATCTTTCCATGCACCCATGCAGCATTATGTAACAGTACCAGCAAAAAAAAATCAGATAATTTCCTGTAATCCTTTCAGATTTGCAGTGTTAAAAGGTTTATGGGGCATTCATTCCCACAATGTTGCATTGCATGGAAGTCATAAACAAAAGTGCACATGTAGAGGCGGAAAGGGTGAGGTAACACCTAGGAGAATTTCGCAGTGCGAATTCCATTCACATTCATCTTTCTCCTATGGTGCTTAAAATCGGTTCACACAATCGACCCATATGCATAACCTGTTTTAGCATTAAACGTAATTTTTTTGCGACTAGGCTGTAATTCCTCCCTATACACAATAAAATTCTTTCTTTGCATAACCCAGCTTGTTAGAAAGCTGGGTCCAGAATGGAGGGTAAGCCACGATAACAGCCCCTCCGGAGCAAAGAAGGTTAAGGGCCTTGCTCAAGGGCCCAATAATGGCATCTTGAACCCCCAACTTTACAAATGAGCAACCCAGAGCCATTAACCACTGAGCTACATGTTCCACAGACATGAGTCTAAATCTGATTTACCAGACTTAACAGTACACTGAGCATAAAACTCAGTTGTCTTGGTATTGTAATGTAAACCAGCAATAAAGACTCATAATGAATATAACATTGCATATAACATTGCAAAGTAAATATGGCATGGTCAAAATGAATATGACATGGAGTCTTTATGACAGCTGTCTGAAAGTCTTAAAAATTGTGGATGTTTTTATATGTAGTGGTATATGGTATCATGTAAGGGGATGTGGTAGCTCAGTAGTTAAAGATCGGCGTTACAGGCCGGGGGTTCATGCCCAGGTATTGTCAAGCTGCCCCTCTTGGGCCCTTGAGCAAGGTCCTTAACCCTCTGTGCTTAAGGGGTTCTGTATCATGGCTGACTCCATGCTTCGACCCCAGATTCCTAACATAACCTTCTTTAAATAAAGTGTTCCCTTTTATAGTTCTAACATTCAATTTAGGTCATAACACCAGTGTCAAACATTTGACTTTAATAATTTTTTGTGACAATACAAATGTACAAGCTTTAAATATAGATTGTTTAGTTTCTCAATCTTTCTCCATGGAAATGGTATTGTGTTAAAAATTAGTAAAGAAGAGTGGATGAGGCTTGGTGACACTCAATAGCGGAATGTTCTTTAGATGCAAAGAGTGTGGTTCCACATAAACACAGTTATAACCAGAGGGTAAGATTTGCATTTAATATATATACAATCAGTGCATTATGAGAGCGTGAGGTAGAAATGATTTCCAATGACTTCAGAGCATGAAAATGATCTAGGCATCTAACCTGTTAAGGTGTCCAAAATTCATACTAACACCGAAGGAATACTGAAATAGTTCTATATACAGTAGCGGAGAGAAAAGCAGATCATGTTTAAGTACAATGTGAGGGTTAAGTTGTCGAAGCTATGAATTATATTATGTATTTTTATTTGTAAACTCGCTGTGTGTACAATCATTACTCAATTTTTTCCATCTCAGTAAATTCTCTTCTGCTTTTGATATTGACTGCCATTCAAAAAACTGATGCTGGCTGCCTAGAAGGCCAAACACTACATTTTTAGGAATACATTTGAAATAAAAGTTTATTTCTGCAAAAAAAAAAAATATGGGACATACAAATACCAATTTAATCAGAAGGTAAACCGTAGTAAATATACACTTACATGATCAATATACAGTAACATAGAGTAATATAAATACAATAGTTCACATTGCAGAATCATAAGGACTAAAATTGCAAACAGACTCTATAGAATATATGAACAATCAGTAAAGGGCTAGAATTTCTAAATACAGAAAAACCCAGAAACACATTTGTACATTATTAAACATACATTCATTCAAAGTACACTCACTTAATTACACACTTAATTATGTGCAGCTACTTTACTGCGTAAATAGAGGACACCATTATGTTAAATTGTAGTTACTTTATCCATCATAATTATTCTTACCATTAAATCCATCATCAACTACCTTCAGAATATACATGATATTTTTTACTTTCGGCCACTTTATTTTAAATGCAATGTGCTTTAGTTTAGAGTTAAAGCAATAGTTAAAGCTTTGGCAGCTTCTTCTTGTGCATAGTCACAGAGTAGGTCTACCGAATAAAGGAGACACTTGTGCTGATTATAAAAAGAAATTTAGATGTGTTTTTAAATTAGTGTTCTTTCACATTGTTCTGGCTTAACACATGGCACGTTTTTTTTTTCCGACCTACACAGTAATCATTAGAATGCTTTCTCCCTGGATCTCTCCATGTACCTGTCTGCTCTTATTCTGTATTGGAGCAATACATCTTGTGACGGTGGCAGGATGCCAAGGCCAGCACGGGTACGGTCAGGCGACAGTGTGCCTTGAGGCTCATTGAGTTGCAAGTCGTAGTGCCAGAGTACCATCATGAGAAATAACTTTATCTCATTCATTGCGAAGAAACGACCCGGACACTCACTGGCACCGGAACCAAACGGCACAAGGTAGTGTTTCACCTGTCGGCCATTTTTGTAAAACTGGCTCCGCCTTTCACCATTCTTATCCAAGAAACGGTTATACATGAACTCCTGCATTAAAAAGAAATTTCATGACCACCTTATAATACAGCACAAAAGTGTAGCTTTTCATTAAGACCCATACAGCAGAATAACAGCAGCTGCAATATCACTGAATGAAAATGATACACTGTGAATTAATAAGTAATCTAGTACTTTTATTTGAAAGTTATGCTATTCAAAATATTTACCATTGGGTTCGGGTAGATGTCAGGGTCTAAGTGTATGAGTCGGGGGTAGAGTGCAATGTAATCTCCTTTCCTAATAGCTGCCTCTTGACCTGAGTCCATTGTCAGAATGAAGTCATCGCTCGCCAGTCGGATCATAATAGAAGCGCTCGATAGACGCAAAGCTTCTCTGATGATACTCTCTGCAAAGGGAATCCACATTAATAGGTTATGTATAGGTTTCGGTAAAAATATGATATTCGATATCAACATCAAATCACTGCTGAGTCACTACATTATGTATGACGGTATTTTGCAGTTTGGGTTACATGATGGAATAGAGGGTTATAACAAAACCTTTATACTGACTCCATAAAGTCCTGGGTATTATATCTCTTAGTCCCTTAAATACATAATTAGTTCTCTATTAAATCACTGCAGTTTCCTAAATAAATGGGCCAGCCAAACTGATGTGTGAAACATGTAGTTTAGCATTAAAAATAAATTGAAAAAAGGCAGAAAAACAACCAAAGACTGCAGCAAAATGCAACAAAATAGAGATGGCCTTCCCTTTAAAGCTTCTTCTTTACTTTTGGGGTAAACCTGCAGACAGTCTAATTGGATCTGTCAGTTCTGTCACCCTGCTGAAAAAAAACTATAGAAACCCTAATAGAAACGAATGTTTTAGTGGGAATTGTAAAGGTTTTAATGAAGAAAATAATGGTGTAGAGACTGTGTCTGTACTGGTAATACGTTGCGTTTTATTCATGCATTCATGTTTTAGCTAGTTAATAAGAACAAACTAGCTATAATTGGGCCACCTTTTGGACACCATTAGGAACGTATAAGATATTATTAAGCATTCAGATTCCAGAGGATTCTAAAATGGTCTAAAAAGTAACAAATGTGATTTTAAAATGGTTCAAAATTTTTGATGACAATAATTTAAGAATGTTCATAAGACCACTATGTAATGGAAACCCTTTGGCATTGGTTTTGATGCTTAATGCCTCCTGTTTTGTAATAGCAATTGTAGTGGAAATACTAAGTGTTACAAAGCTGTTAATATAAACCTGGTCCTAGCTATAAGAGTAACTGAGTACTAAACTAACCGTTTAATGGATGATCACAAGCTTTCACAAGCTGAAACTGACTAAAACAGTCTGTGTTTTTTGTTCCATGTTTGTTCAGTGCAAGTGCTCTATCTACAGTATGGTTTAAAACTATTAGGAACATCAGTGTCATCTACTATTCCTTTTGCTTCAGGTTTCTGTCCTTCATATTTTGTTCTACGACTGCAACCAAGTGTTTAAAAATTCTCAAAGGGAGAATGCTGGGGCATTTGGTTTGAATGTGAACTGTTCTGCTGATAATATCACCACCATTATTCTGCACCATCTACTAATTCTTAACGTCCTTTTATTCAAGTATAGACTTGTTGATGTCTCTTTTCACATAACTCATGTATTATACAGATTAAATGATTGTGGCTTCTCATACGATGTAAAACCGTCTATGTCTTTTTTTTACATATAGAAATTCTGCACACACATTAAAAGTACATTTTATGCAAATCATCAATTTATATTTTTAGCAGTTTCCCTTCCCATTACAGAAATACGACAGAGCGAGTCAGTCTGTGCTAATGCTTTCTAAGCTTTGCTTAGTATTCCAGCATAGTCCCAGGTTGCAAGACTGTTTTTATCAATAAAACATACACCGATAAAATCCTTTTACAGGTTTCAAGCATTCTAAAGTGAAAGTCTCATGCACAACATCCTTGTTCTGTTGTAAAATTTCAAAAACTGTAATAAGTGTGCATCTATGTAACTACACTATAATTATATTTAATATACCTTACTTAGATTAACAAGGTATCATGTTTCCTTCATATATTTTGGGCGAGGGATTTTCTTTTTTAGAAAAGGCATTTTATACATGTTCATTCCAATGTTGTTCCACACAATGTTAATGGTGTCCTATACTGCAGATGTCAAAAGCTGTTTTTGATGTCTTGGTTGATTGTATTGCAAAAAAGAATCTTTGTATAAAAGTGTAATCAGTAATAAGACCTACCAAGTACAGTCATGGATTCCAGCTGCTCTTTGGACAGGCTGATTGGTGTGTCATTTGGTAACTGAGCCATGATCATCTCAACCTCTTTATAAGCTGCAGCAAAAGCTTCTGGAGTTCTGAGAAACAAAATACACACGAAAATCAATGCAAACAAACAGACATGCTATGAATGTGTCATGTGATCCCTTGCCAGTACACTGTGTTTACTACCTCAGTGTATAGTAGAGACTCCAAAAAGCAGCAGGCAGAGTGTTGGCCTGTGAAGCCCAGAGCATGCATACGTTAGTTCGTGCTTTCTCTGTCTCGTTCAGGTGCATGCGATCGAAGGCATCCATCCTGCGCTGAATCAGATCTGAGATGCACATCCTGTGATGGAGTTCCCCGTGCAGCAGCTTCTTCGCTAATGCTTCTCTAGCCCTCCATGCACGCCTGCACAGCGCAATAGGAATGCCAGCCGCCAGGGCAGGAAAAGCCCCGTCAAATTCCAAGAAATCCTGCTTCACCTTATGTCCAACAGATCCTGTTCCCTCCGGCTGAAGAAGCCCTGCCTGCTTCCCAAAGAGTGTGACAAATCCGGCCTCAAACATGATGCGCGTGGTAAAGCACTGTAAACCGTCCTCTTTCCAGCCATTCCCACTTGGCTTGCAGTGCTGGAAAGCAGTTTGTAGATTACCAAGCATGTTCTGGCTTAGTCTCTGAAGAGATGGACCTTGTAGCGTTTGAATGAAGAGCGAGTGCACTTCTCGGTAGGCTTCGGTGTAAAGTGGAGATGTAAAGTCACAATGACCAAACACCTGAAAAAGAGGTATTTGAAGGAAGGAAGAAAACATATACACTTAACTGAAATATCTAGTATACCTAATATCTAGTGTCTAGATAAATCTATATCAATCCGTCTAATCTAGTATCTGGCACAGTTAACTAATCACTTGTGGTTGTATTAGTCTAGACAATTGGAAATAACCCCTGACACACTGGGATCAAAATACTTTTTCCAAATAAGAAACAAGCTAGGTCATAGGACGTATTTCCACAGAACCACTTGTTAAGCACCTCTCAAGCGGGGGGTGGAGTTTCTGGGAATCCTTCTTTAATAATTTTCTACGGCACAATAATTTGGTAAAAGTTCAGTGAAAGATGACACGTGCATGATGTCATTCAAGGACATAATTAACTTGTGGAGGAAATCATTTCAACGGAGGCACAAAGAACTACTCATTCGAGCGTTTTTCAGTTTCTGCAATGCCCCTTCACTAAAAAACAAAACTTAAAAACTAAATAAAACACAAAACAAAACACTATACATATAACCTCTGTACTGTACATGTACATATTACATAGTATATCTTTTTTACCCCTCATTACATCTGCACTATTTTTTGTCTATATGTATCTTTATAACCCTACTGTACATTTTGCCCAACATTTCACTTTCATTCATATGTGTATATAATGTGTGTCTGGTGTGATATATACAGTACAGACCAAAAGTTTGGACACACCATCTCATTCAAAGAGTTTTCTTTATTTTCATGACTATGAAAATTGTAGAGTCAGACTGAAGGCATCAAGGGCTATTTGACCAAGAAGGAGAGTGATGGGGTGCTGCGCCAGATGACCTGGCCTCCACAGTCACCGGACCTGAACCCAATCGAGATGGTGGTAAGCTGGACCGAAGGCAAAAGGGCCAACAAGTGCCAAGCATCTCTCGGGGAACTCCTTCAAGACTGTTGGAAGACCATTTCAGGTGACTACCTCTTGAAGCTCATCAAGAGAATGCCAAGAGTGTGCAAAGCAGTAATCAAAGCAAAAGGTGGCTACTTTGAAGAACCTAGAATATGACATTTTTCAGTTGTTTCACACTTTTTTGTTATGTATATAATTCCATATATAATTCCACATGTGTTAATTCATAGTTTTGATGCCTTCAGTGTGAATCTACAATTTTCATAGTCATGAAAATAAAGAAAACTCTTTGAATGAGAAGGTGTGTCCAAATTTTTGGTCTGTACTGTATATAAAAAGACTGTTTATTCAGCTTGCACATTTCTTAAATGCCATAATCTTATAACCTTTCACTTCTGCACATTCTTCTTCAATGCCATAGCCTTAGAACCATTTGTCTGTACTTCTTGATGATGTCCACACGTCTCTGCACTGTTATAGCCTTTATATTTATTCACTGTACATATGCTTACATATATATCACATGCTGTAAATTATGCTACATATTTATCTGCACTATTTGCACGATTTCTGCATTTTGCACATCTATCTATCCATCCATCCATCCATCCATCCATCCATCCATTCATCCATCCATCTATCTCACCCGCTGAGAGAAACCCATGGCGAATTTGTGAAAGTCGAGGTTTTTCCCCTGGCGCATCACTGCAGAGAAGGAGAAAGGATCTGTGACAAAGGTGAAGTGCTTCCCTGCAAGCTGGCATGTAAAGATGTCTCCATGCTTTTGTCGCATTGCTTGCAGGAAGGCCAGTGGGTTTTTTCCATAGTCCAGAATTACACCAAAATAAGGCCATCCTTTCACCAGCGGAGGTTCTTTTGCTCGCCTGTATACACATACATACATTAATAAATAAAATAACACATTTTTTTAAGTTTAAAAAAAAAATGTACAGTGCCTGTCAGAAGTTTGGAAACTTTTCTCATTTTGGAGAGACTCATGCCTGTTCATTTTGTTTATATGCAACACACCGAGTAATAGTTTACAAATTCTCAGCATGAATGAATCGCTTTACACACTCTTGGTATCCGTACAGTTAGTTTCTCCAAACAAAAAAGTAATAGATAGATAACACTCCAGCCAATTGTTTGCTTTCATAATAACACTCACAGAGCCTAGACGTATGCTACGTGTCACTGTCTTATTGAATTTACATTAACAGCATTTGGCTTATGTCAACAGAGCATCGATTCGGTTAAGGGCTTTGCCCACGGACCAAGGAGTGGCAGCTTGGGTATCGCTGGGACCATCAAATACAAATTCCAATGCGTTAACCACAAAGCTACCATTAAGCTACCACCAGTCTTCAATGGTGAAGATGGTTCCAATGATCTGCAGTCTAGAATTGCATGGTGTTGGAGTATGGAATGGTAGCCATGTTGGTTCAGAATTCCTTTTCATCCCAAATATTCTCCAACCCATTAAGTTTCCACCTCCACGTTTGACTGGGGGGTGTGATGCAGTCTGATAACATCTCTCCTGTACACTGCCTTACATATGTTCTTCTGTTAAAAAATATTATTTGGACTCGTCTGTCCGCAGAACCTTTCCAGTCATTCACTTTCCAGTACTTGCGTGTTTTTGCCTTTTATCTAGTTTGCGGCACATAAACAGAAGGGCCATGTATGTGTCTCGAAAGCGATAATTTTCGACAGAAAAAATAGAATATAATTATAACTAGATAATGCACCTATATAATGTAACAAATTAAATGAAATAATGTATTAATAATATACAAATGAAAAAAATATTTAGTTATCAGTAAACAACAGATTTCAGTAACATGACTAAGAAGCCACTGAGGAGTGTTTTCTCATGATGAATTCCAGCTTTCGCTGAGCTCACGCTCGCAATTAATTGTATCCAAATGTCTTTGTGTAATATTTGAAACAGTGTGGAATGGATATTTAGTCACACATTTTACCAGACACACTGAAGGATAGCAGCAAGTTCACATCTATCACATATAAAAAATTCGAAATATGATTGCTCAAGAAAGCAGATTACACAGTCACAAAGTTCAAAACAGCCGTCCCTTCCCAACCTGCATTTCACAGCACAACTTGAATAATCTGATGTAAACAGATTCCCTAAGCAATACTCAATACACTTAAGCAAACATATTAGTAGGTAAACAGATTTTTTTTTTTAAAGAAACAGTGACATTTGTTTAGCAGGAGTAAAAACACACAAAAATCTCATGCTCATTTTTCCTGCTTTGTCATTTTTCATGTCTAAAATGTGTTCTCAAGAACAAACCTTGTCCTTGACCCACAAGCTTTCAATAACAGGAACGACACACCGATGACGAGAAAGGCAACGAGAATCCATGTAGCCATGCCTAAGCTCTGTGCGTTTGCTGCCACTTTCTATTTCCTGTTTGCTCCTTTTCCTTCGGTCCTGTCTGGCTCTTTTTTTTTTTTAACCCTCTACAAGCTCCTACTGCATTACATGTAGCTGCCTCAGGCTTTCAAATAAGCTGTAATGAAAACCATATGTCTATACATGTCTTATTTCTTTAAGACTGAGTGGAAGCTGTGCTTCTGATTCTTAAAGAAACAGTATTATAAACACTCCCAATAGAACCAAACCATGTGGACTTGCAGATTAAAAAAACGCACAGACAATGTAGACTCGTTTCACATATTTATACTATTTATCCTGTACAAGGTTGGGGACACTTGTAGAGGACATAAACATTGCTCTTTTGTATTAATTGGAAGGATTATGCATGTGGACTGCCCTCTGTATTTGATCTACATAAATTTTTTATGTATTACTATTGATTTATTATTTTTGTTCCATACAACCCGGTCTCAGAGCAGGAAACACAAGTTTCTTTAGTGTAGTTTTTTATTGTTTTGTTCTTTCTTTCATAATAACTATGCAAAGTATACGCTCACAATTCCTCTGACATATAACAAGCCTTTGATTTAATGCTGTCTCACTACATAAACACTGTCCTGTTTTACAAACAGTTTTGATTTTGCCTTAACTGGTCATGTTTGATGATTGCTTGACCCTCGTCTTTTTTTTCTTTTGTCTCACTTCTTCAAGAATTTTTCTGGCAAAACTGAGAAGAGCCTTTAATTTCTTTTTGCTCAGCAGCAGTTTTCGTCTTGGAACACTGCCATGCAGACTATTTTTGCCAAGTCCCTTACTTATGGTGGAGTCGTGAACACTGACCTTCACTGAGGCAAGCAAGGCCTGCAGTTCTTTGGATGTTGTTGTGGGGTCTTTTGTGACCTCTTAAATGAGTCGTCGCTGTGCTCTTAGGGTAATTTTGGTCGGCCGGCCACTTCTTGGAAAGTTCTCCAGTGTTCCATGTTTTCGCCATTTGTGAATAAATGCTCTCACTGTGATTCACTGGAGTCCCAAAGCTTTTGAAATGGCTTTATAACCTTTTCCAGACTGATAGAGCTCAATTACTTTCTTTCTCATTTGTTTCTGAACTTCTTTGGATCTCAGCATGATGTCTAGCTTTTAAGGATCTTTTGGTCTACTTCACGTTATCAGGCAGGTCCTATTTAAGAGATTTCTTGATTGAGAACAGGTGTGGCAGTAATCAGGCCTGGGTGTGGCTAGAGAAATTCAACTCAGGCGTTTTTAACAGTGGGGGCAAACACTTTTTCACACAGGGCCATGTAGTATTGGATGTTGTTTTCCCTCAATAATAATAAAAAACCTTCATTTAAAAACTGCATTTTGTGTTCACTTGTGTTATTTTTTACTAATATTTAAATTAGTTTGATGATCTGAAACATTAAAGTGTGACAAACATTTAAAAAATTAAATAAAATCAGGAAGGGGCAAACACTTTTTTACACCACTGTATATTAAACAACCCAGTATGAAGTTTAACTGTGCAACTGTCTAAAGTACTTTATTATACATGCTGGTGAAAATTGTAGGTGATTTCCACTGTTTAGAGCAGATATTGACTCTCGTGACTGGGAAATTCATGTATTGGGAAATGATCAAAGACAACACAATCCTCATACATGTCCTTCACCACCCTCACATACTTCTGTGCCACAACAGACTTCCTCATACAATACCACAACTCCTCTCTCGGCACCAGGGACGGCGCTAGCTATCAGCACAGCAGGCAATTGCCTAGGGCCTCGGGCTTGGATGAGGGCCTCTATAACCGTAACAACAGCGCTGCTGTTCAAACATGTGTACAGACGCAAAAGAGGGAAGCGTGCCCGCGTGCCTGAATTTCGACCTGCGCTCCCAAGCATTAATCTCGCAAATGTCCGTTCTCTTCCTAACCAAACGAATGAGCTTTTTCTCACCCGCACCAACAAGGACTCTTCAAACTCTGCTGCACTGTGCTTCACTGAAGCCTGGCTGAGTGAAGCCATTCTAATCTAGAGGCACTGTTTATAAACTGTAAACCTTTTTACTCGCTGATCTGGACGAGCTCACGGGAGACTGTAATGTCATACATCAGTTTCTGTGAGGATATGTGCACCCTACCAGTTCATTCATATCATTCAATCAAAACGTGGTTTACTGGGAAACTGAAACAGCTTTGTCATGCCAAAGAGAATGCTTATAGAATTAGGGATAAAATCTTGTATAACCAGGCCAAGAACAGACTAACAAAGGAGATTAGATTGGGTAAAAACAAAATAACTCTGAAAAGCTGAAAAAACAGTTTCAGCCCACGACCCAGCGTCATTATGGACTGGTCTGAGGTACATCGCCAAGTACAAGACACCACCACGCTCAGTCTGTGGAGAATCCACAACTGGCTGAAGATCTGAATGTGTTCTACTGTCGGTTTGAAAAGCCCAGTCTAGCACCTGCCACCCCCTCTGATCTGCACTTCACACATACACCTAACCCCCCCTGCAACCCCCCTTTCTGCCTCCACATCCATTCACTGATGAGAGGATTATTGGTGCCCCACTGCCCAATCTTCAATATCTTTAGTCATTCAGAGTGGTGAAAAAGGCTAAGAAAATCACTTTGGACCCCACACACCCAGCCCACTCTCTCTTCGAACTGTTATCCTCTGGTCGGCGCTACAGAGCACAGAAAACCAGCCAGGCACAAAAACATTTTTTTCCCGCAGGCTATTCTCAGCCTGAACAATTAAAATACTCATAACTACACATTTGTACATAGAATCCAATGGTCCATTTGTAAACTCCACAGTTGTAAATAACATCTGTACATTCCAAACAATATTTTTACTCTGTATATATTGCATTATTTAACTGTCTGGTTTACTATTCTGTTGACACTATGTCTCCTTTCTCCTGCACTGGAAGCGCCTGACGCCAAGTCAAATTCCTTGTGTGTATAAGCATACTTGGTAATCAAGCTATTTCTGATTCTGATTTCTGATTCTGATTATTTCAAAAAAGAGCCTGAACTGTCTGCATATCTAATAAATTCCGGTGATGTTTACACGATCATAATAGCCTATTTCATACTTCACTCTTTTTAGTTTTTAAATAAATTGTCATGTTGTATTTACAGAATAAATACAATTTAAGCATACAAATACAACTGAAGTTAACTATTGTTTCTTTTTAATCGTTTGTTTTATAGTTTGTCTCTTTCACATCCACTGTTGATTTGGTTATATAGTGCAGGGGTTCCCAAATTTTTCAGACCGCGACCCCTAATATTAGACTGCTGACGACCCGCGACCCCCTCCCCTCCTCCCCCTCCTTTCTCCTCTCTGTGTTTTCCTCCAGCAGCTTGTGAGGATTTGCGATTTGGTTACAGGCTGACAGAGCTCAAACAAAAAGGAACACAATCTCTAAGCCAGGCTATTTTATTAACAAATAAAAAAAAAATACATCCCATAACTGTGAAATGCTTACAGACAGAATACGAACAAGCTGTCTGTAACACGCATACAGCGTTGGCTGGCGCCTTGGAACAATTATAATTATAACTTTGTATTCAAAAACGCCTAATGTGATGGAGGGGCGCTGTGCGCGGAGCAAAGCAGGTCCATTCTAGTTTCAATTTTGGAGATCGCCACCCGCAGATCATCTTCCACGTTAAGCCGTGACCTGTGTTTATTCTTAATGTAAGTCAGCGCGGAGAATGTCTTTTCGCATAAATACGTTGAGCCAAATTGCATGAGTACATCCAACGCGGCTTTCGACAACTGTGGATATTACAGCGCGACAGAAACCCAGAACTCATCGAGCGTCTTGCCGTCAAATGCCGTCCTTAGGGTTCGATCGGTTGAAAGTTCTATCGTACGTCTACCGTCGTAATTAATCGGAGCAAACAAAGTTTTATTTCCAGTTTATTTTAATTATCCCAAATTTATACTCGCATCATTACAACCTTTTATAACATACCCCCACTTTGGGAACTGCTGATACAGTGCATATTTAGGGGATTTAAATGCAATACATAATATTATCTATCTTACTATATCTATAGTCTATATTGCTTTAGTAGGGGGGAGAGGGGAATAATGTCCATATCCAGTTAGAAAAATTTAATTTTACCCAATGTTACTGTACAGAGCAGGCAAAATTTTGAGTAATTTATAAGAAAATCAAAACCTTAAACTAACCAAAGTTACCATTTCAAAGTAATGCAAAAGACGTTATCAAATCATGTTTTGTATGAATAAAAAGGTGAGAGATTATATTTGTTTTAAGTGCTTTTAATTTATTCTGGAATGTGGAAGTAGGCTGGGGGGCCTTCACAATACATTTTGTCTAGGCCACCCTGCCGTACCCTTTCTCTAAATCCACAAACACACAATGCAATCCTTCTGTCCTTCTCTATACTTCTCCATCAACATTCTCAAAGAAAATAATGCATCTGTGGTGCTCTTCCTCGCCATGAAACCACTGTTGCTCACAAATGGTCACCTCTTCTCTCAGCCTGGCTTCCACTACTCTTTCCCATAACTTCATGGTGTGACTGATCAACTTAATTTCCCTGTAATTACTGCAGGTCTGCACATCTTCCTTGTTCTTAAAAATCGGTACCAGCACACTCCATCTCCATTCCTCAGGCATCCTCTCCTTGTCCAAAATCCTGTTAAACAATCTTGTTAAAAACTCCACTGCCATCTCACCTAAACATCTCCATGCTTCTACCGGTATGTCATCTGGTCCAACCGACTTTCCACTCTTCATCCTCTTAATCACTGCTCTCACTTCCTCCTTACTAATCCTATCCACTTCCTGCTTCACCATCTCCACACCATCCAATCTTTTCCCCCTTTTTTTCTCGTTCTGCTGCTCAAAATACTCCCTCCATCTTTTCAACACACTCTTCTTACTAGTCAACACATTTTAATCTCCATCCTTTATTGCTCTAACTTGCAGCACATCCTTTCCAGCTCGGTCCCCCTGCCTGGCCAATCGGTATAAATTCTTTCTCCTTCCTTAGTGTCCAACTTCTTATACAGCTCCTCATATGCCTTTTCCTTGGCTTTTGCCACATCCCTCTTCACCTGCTGCCGCATCTCCTTGTGCTCCTGTGTACTTTTCTTATCACTATGCCGATCCCAATTCTGTTTTGCCAACCTCTTTCTCCTTATGGTTTTCTGCACTTCCTCATTCCACCACCACGTCTCTTTGTCTTCCTTTTTATTTTCAGATGTCACACCAAGTACCTTTCTAGCTGTCTCTCTTATCACTTCTGCAGTAGTTGCCCAATCATCCAACACCTCTTTACCACCACAGAGCCCCTGTCTGATCTTTACCCTGAATCTCACACTACAGTCTTCCTCCTTCAGTTTCCACCATCTTATTTTTCTTTCATTCCTCGCTCTCCACCTCTTGTTCATGTGTTTCTTTCATATTATCTTTTTTATTGTCACAAAAAGGGTACAGTCAAATCTCAAATTTCTGCCTAAAACCTAACATTATTCTAAATGTTAACTTCCAGTCTTCATTCACACACTGTTAAAAATGATATGTAGATAGTTGAAGGTGATATAATTTATCCCTTATAAGCATTACACAGTTGAAGGAATTTTATATTGAGCAAAAATCTCAGTAGATGCCAGAGACTGGTGACAGTTATAGGATATATAAAGAGGGTATATTTATTTTTTCAATTAATTTTGTTAAATAAATGTTTGACAAAACAAATGTGTTTTCTTTCTGTTTTATTATACTGTAACTATACTTACTGTTTCACTGAAGATCCAATATTGTCTAAATTAGTAAAATATTTCATGGGGTGTACATACACATGTGCATGACTGCAAACAATTTCGAACAAAATTAGACATATTTTTTAAAAAGATTTTTGAGGATAAGTACGAACCGGAGAGCGGGTATAATCTGTAAAACGGGTGGAATCCATAAAACGGAGGGAATCCGTAATACGGGTGGAATCCACAATACGGGTGTTATCCGTAATACTGGTACGATCCGGAATGCGGGTAGGATCCGTAAAACGGGTGGAATCCGTAATACGGGTGGACCCCGGAACGCTGGTGGGATCCCTAAAACGGGTGGAATCCGTAATGCAGGTGTTTTTTTTTTTTTTGTTTGTTTTTTGTTTTTTGTTTTTCCACAACACGCTGGCCCAGGATAGAGCCATCCCAGACAGTAGCGCGATTAGGCTAAGAGGCTGAGTGAGAGTTAGAGCCTTGGAGGGAGGAGTAGGTGGTGGTTCCTTGACAATGGGAGGTGCTGGCATCAAGTATCAAACAACAATTAATTTCTTACTTATTAGAATTAGCATCAAGCAATAACCCTTATAGCTTATATTCAAAACAGATTTAGGGTCCAGTTCCTGTTGTAAGAAATACTGAGAAAGTTTTTTTAGATTTTTATTCACTCACTCACTCACTCACTACCCAGTCAAAAATATTTTTGAGATTTTTAATAGAATCATGAGGAAAACCACACAAACACAATGAGAGCTTGTACAAAAACCTCAGAATAATTACTGAGGGAAATTGCAATAAGGTTAAGAAAAGAAAAACCAGAATTTAATAAAATCCTATAGACTTGAAATCTATAGCAGAGACTTGAACCATAAAAACCTTGATGAATGAACCACAAATGTTGTGACTCAATCTCGCCTCCCTCGCTTTGTCTCCAAAAGGTCCTACATGCGCTGTCCCTCTAATAAACTAGTTTTTAAACCTGTCCATCCTCGTCACTCGCAACGAAAACCTCAACATCTTCAGCTCTGCTACCTCCAGCTCCACTTCCTGTCTTTTACTCAATGCCACTGTCTCTAAATCATACAACATCGCAGGTCTCACCACAGTCCTATAAACTTTCCATTTCACTCTAACAGATACTCTTCTATCGCAAATCACTTCTGCCACTCTTCTCCACCCACTCCACCCTGTCTGCACTCTTTTCTTTACTTCTCTAACACACTCTCCATTACTTTGCACTGTTGACCCTCGGTACCTGAACTCCTCCACCTTCTCCACCTCTTCTCCCTGCAACTGCACCACTTCACTGCCCTACATCTCATTCACACACATGTACTCTGTCTTACTCCTACTGACTTTCATTTCCCTTCTCTCCAGCGTGTATCTTCACCTCTCCAGGCTCTTCTTAACCTGCTCCCTACTCTCACCACAAATAACATATCATCCGCAAACATCATAGTCCACGGAGACCGCTGTCTGACCTCGTCCATTAACCTGTCCATCACCACTGCAAACAGGAAAGGGCTCAGAGCCGCTCCTTGATGCAGTCCAACCTCCACCTTGAACCAGTCTGTCGTTCCTACTGCACACTTTACTGCTGTCACACAGTCCTCATACATGTCCTGCACCACCCTCACATACTTCTCTGACACACCTGGCTTACTCATACAATACCACAACTCCTCTCTCGGCACCTTGTCGTATGCTTTCTTTAAATTCACCAACACACAATGCATCTCTTTCTGACCTTCTCTATTCTTCTCCATTAACATTCTCAAAGCAAATAATGCGTCTGTGGTGCACTTTCTCAGCATAAAACCATACTGTTGCTCACAAATGGTCACCTCTTCTCTCAGCCTGGCTTCCACTACTCTTTCCCATAACTTCATGGTGTGACTGATCAACTTAATTTCCCTGTAATTACTGCAGGTCTGCACATCTTCCTTGTTCTTAAAAATCGGTACCAGCACACTCCATCTCCATTCCTCAGGCATCCTCTCCTTGTCCAAAATCCTGTTAAACAATCTTGTTAAAAACTCCACTGCCATCTCACCTAAACATCTCCATGCTTCTACAGGTATGTCATCTGGTCTAAATGACTTTCCACTCTTCATCCTCTTAATAGCTGCTCTTATTTTCTCCTTCCTTAGTGTCCAACTTCTCAGCTCTGCAGATCGCAATTCTGTTTTGCAAACCTCTTTCTCCTTATGCTTTCCTGCACTTCCTCATACCTCCACCAC